>OW203764.1:35655239-35856582 GCA_934045905.1 Leuctra nigra | reverse complement strand
ATAACGAATTAAAGGGATTATTTTTATATACCCTTGGGGAAAAATATCAATTTGTATGCAGAGTAGAGCGAAGCAGGCATCTAGGAAAGGAGGCAACAGTTTAAAAACAAGCGACACACACACAAAAATAATCTTACGGCGTAACAATGTTGAATATTCCGTCGACGATGAGAATTATGAATCCTCGACTCGAAGGTCCTCTTGATGACAGATGAAAAACAACTCAACTTTAATAAAAAAAAAATCACGTAATTCTTCTGATAGACATCTTTGATGGGAACAAGGTACATTATATTGTCCTATCTCTACAAAATATATAGAATATCAAGATAAAGCTCACTTCTTCAGTAACTTTTGCTCAATGACCCGAAATAAAAAGAAATGAGAATCTTTCGAGAAGAGAAATCGAATATGGCGCCATGCGAACGAAGCTCAATTTATTTTTGTTGATACAGCAAAGTTGCATTATTATTTAACTCTATCTTTTTATATCTTTATCATGGTCGATTAATCTTACCTAACTTGACTCTAATTTGTAAATGCACCTCCATTCTCTCGAGGCGAGCCCCTTAATGGCACGGTGCTTCCGTATCCTTACATAATTTCGTAGTCTAATTAAAATTGAAAGAGTTTCTTATTAATTTCTCTTGTCGTCTCTGCCTTCCTTTCTCGTCGACGGTGTCGTCCAAGTATTTCTTTAGCTCTTTCTTGAGACGTCTTCTTACCGTTGGCCTGGACCACACTTATTCAAAACAAAAGAAAATAGAAAAAAATTAAGATATTATTTTTGTAGATGGTTTTTGTGCAACGTCCAAAAAGTTTCGGCCTAAAGGAATGTTAAGAATATTTTGAAAAGATCTCGACCAGTTTGAAAGAAATGAAACTTTTGGAGCGCAATTGCATTTACATAACTGAACAGTGTGATTTTAATCAAATATGCAAAGCACAATTCTCTGGAACGATCTCGGCGTTCTAATAACTAAACCCCAATACACTGATGCAGAAGGATGCAGGAGATTCACAAAACCAAGGCTTTTTATTGAGGATCCGTTTATTTTTAAGCTTTAACGATTAAAATGGAGATATAATAATTTGCTTCATAGAAGTTTGACATAATTCCTCATATGACACATTCATATAAAAAAGAAACGTACTTTCCGTTTAAGACACATGCCGTTAGCTTAAATTGAGCGTGACAGGCCCTCAAAATGTCCGTGTGCCGGAGAGAAAATCTCATTAGTATGGAATGCATTATTATTAATATTAATAGTTACTAAAGCTTCGGCTGGAAATCGAAGTTAATCCGACTTTTCTACCTAATATAATGTACATTACATTTTGAGAGAGTAAATAATAGTTAGGTACTTTGAGTGAGAGTTTTATGGCATCAAGCTAAGTTAGGGATCAAAAGTCGCGGCCGCGTCAAGAGTTACTCTGTTCTCGAAGAAGACGACTAACATTGCCAAGTTTGTACTACATTTTGACCTGGCTGTTTAGAAGATTGTCTTATGATTTACTTTCCATTCCAATTCAAGCGAATTATTACTTTCAGGCTCAATGGCAAAGCGGAATTTGTAATATCAGTTTCCCTTGGAAGACGTAGATCATGAAAAGTTGCAGAAAAAAAATGTAATTCTCTTTGCGAGAACCGACAGGGGATGAAATATTTAAGTGAAAATAGATTTTACAACGAAAGCTCCATTTTAAAGTGCTTTTATTTTCACTCTCCCTTTTTATTTCGTGTAGTGTATAACTTTTTGATGGTCTTCGTACTCAAAGGGACTTTGTCCAAAAAAAAATCCTTCACTCAATCTCCATTGCCATGCAGTGGTACGCTCTGCCGTTGACGTACGGAAACACTAGGTTACCGTCGACCCGAAACTCGTCGTAGGGCAGTTCGAATATGACCTTGAACCCCGCCTTCCTGGCCACCTCCTGCGACTGGTGGGCCGTGAAGATGGAGCAAGTGACTCGCAAACCGACGCTGCGACAGAGCGGTATTCTCGCCAGCAACATCTCGCGACTCAGCCCCTGACCGCGGTACTCCGGCGCCACCGAGATGCCCAGCGACGACAAGTACTCCGACACGTTGAAGCGGCCGAAGATGTCCGCGCGACGCTTGATGTACTCGGCGCCGTGACGCTTCTTGCGCATCGCCAGGCCTAGGAACTGATCAGATGAGACAATTAATGTCGGGAGGCTCTCAGAAGCGGCGCGCTGGCTCGTAGAGAGTTGATCCTCTCGCAGAATAATCCATTCAGCCAACTAGAGAATCTGATACGAAACACACAAAAACATAATCCGTATAAAACGCCAGCCCGGCAGCTCCCTTGAAGAATTACACTGTGGAGAAAAAGCCACTGCAGAACATATTACTGAAAATGAAAATCTTGAGCTTGGGTACTTCAAAAAATTCATTTCTGGGGAAGAGCCGATATACCTATTAGGATATTTATACCAGGGGCTAGGGGAGAGAGCCCCAGATAAAATGTAATCAAGACCGTTATTTTGGTGCAATTTTAAAGCGTAACTAAAAACTTAGCATTTTAGAATATTTGCATCATTTTAATCAAAATGTATTTTTTCACTAGCATCTACACTGTTGATTCAGGAGAAACTCATCTAACATGCCCTCAATTTCTTCATTTATAAATTATACATAATATATTTTTTGTAGTAAAGCCTGTTTTTGTGTTTCCATTTTTTAATTGGTATTTTTGCAAAGGAGCTACTTCAGGCAAAGAGGTTCAGCCTTAGTACTACTTCAATACTTATAATTTATATAATTGCTTGTATTACGAATTACATTCAACTCAGTATTCTGTTTTTGAAAGTTAAGTCTTAATTTTATTTTGCCCTTTATATCAATCAATGTACTACTAGGTTTATGCCTTCATTAAAACTGTGTACACAAAACTTTGTCCAATTAATTTAGATCATACATTCCATTACTAAATATGTACTGAAAAAAACAATATTTATTTCGTTCAAATATTGAATAAAATAATTCTACCTTTGTCGGTTTGTAATTACAGCCATAAGTCTTCCTAGTTGATATATGTAAATGTCATAAAACGTATTGGAGAACTTGACTCTCGAATACTGTTCGTATTGAACGATTTGGCTGCGCGGCACTAACTCTCCACTGGATGTTGTTCTAATCCGATTTTAGAAATCGCGATCTGGGTGTCACTCCCCCCCCCCCGCACCCCCTTGCTGCTGCCATTTCCACCACTCGTCCCCCAAGAACCGATCCTAAAGTTTTCTACAGTAAAAATGTACAATAAAATGAACAGAAGTTTTCCGTTGGAAGCAATTCAAAGCTTCATGCGATTAAGATCTAAAACAGTGCTTTATTTCGAACTACTTTACTTCGCTTTATTGAATTGTGAAAATCACTTATTTATTGTGTTTTTTAAGCGATCTCGAATAAAGCTGTACTTATTTTCAACAGACATTCCGATTTCAATCACGAATTCAGGACAAACGTGTTTCGAAACAGCACTGAGTAGGTTTTTTAAAATAAACTTTCAGATTTAATAAAAATGGTTCTTTATTCTGATCTGTGATATTCTAACTATAGAATTAGAATATATACTATAAGAATATAAGAATATATAAGAATATAAGACTATAGAATTTTGTCACTTAGAATCAGATAAATTCAAGACATTTAAGCGACTCAAGTTCTCAAAAGTCAAGTAACTATTGTTATTGTTAAAACTATTGTTATACACGCAGTCATTTTAAAACGGAACCATTCAACTCGACAAGCAGAAAATAACAAGTATTTAAATATTGATATATTTTCATTTGCTATGCTGATGCACCATTGAAGCTGTACAAATAAGCCTTCACCCATGTTTTACCGAAAATGGAGCATTTTTGCTATAACGCTTGGGGCATAATGTTTTGATTGCGAAATGGGGGGGGGGAGGAGAGAGACAGACAATAATTAACTTGCTGAGTGCCCAATAGATTGTTTAAAACTTAAATAAGGGGGAGGGGGGGTGTTGACAATTGTGGCGTGATATCAACGTTTCAAAGGGGTCCTAAGGTTCTGACGTCTGTAACAAGGGGGAGAGCGTTACAAATGTTCTATTCGCGTGACGACTCTTACCTGTGACGCATGGTTCTTGTCGTGAATCGTGCAGACACAAGTGACATTGACACCAGCGATCTTCACCGTCCCGTCTTCCTCCTCCACTAGCGCCACCAGCGCCATGCGTTGGTTCAGATACTTGCGCCAGTAGGCTTGGAACTCGCGGACGGATACGTCATCGTCGATGAACTGTGTGGCTTCGCAGAGGAGCTCGTCGCGGAGGAACACCGTCGACATGTGCTCGATGACGTCGTTGAACAACTCGACAGGACAGTCTTGGATACGGAAGTGCGGCACTTGGCCGTTGGCGAGCGCGCGTCGGCCCACATATTGCCGCCATGTTGTCGGATAAGGCACGGTAGTGGGACGCTGCCACATAATGGCGGCGATCGCCCCCTGTCAACAGAAACATGATGAGAATAACTCACTTAAACTTTTTTTGCCTCGTGTGTCTGTTTTTCAGTTGATGGTTGGTGATGCTGGTCACATCTTTTCTCCGGCCGAGCTGAAATTTTGCAACATAAAGCTGTAGGTATATTTTCTGAGGAAAATTCTCTGATCGGTTAAAAGTGGGCAAAAAAGTCCTCTGGGACCAGATTTACAAAAAGTATAACTTCCTAATGTGGTTTATCTTTGATATAATCTTTCATTTAACATGGGGTTTTTGGTATTAAAATCAAAATATTATTAGCAGATAATACTTTTTGACGGAATAGGTATGGCTGAGTGGTAACGCTCTGAACTTGTATTCCGGAGGCCCGGGTTCGATTCCCGCGGCCGTCCTTCCTGACTGTTTTTTTTGGTGGTATTGCTTCAGTCGTCAGGCAAATGCTGGGAAGGTACCCTACAAATAGGCCACGACCGCCTCCTTCGCACCTTCCATCCTTACCAACTCTGCACCATCATCTCCCAATCATCATCATAATCATTCATCCGTCGCCATTAGCCTCGCTGCAGAACAGTGCGACGTTAAGCCCCAGACAAAATAATGCTTTTTGTGAATCCAGATTGATAAAAAGACAATTGGTAGCTATGTGTATCGAAACTGTGGTGCAATCATATTAAATTACAAATTTGTTTTCGCGTGACAATATTCTCATCACAATGTTATTCCAGGCCTTTTCGTGTGAGATGAGAAGCTTTGACGCGACAACATTTTATATGATCTCACCTTCAGGTCACCCGAACATAATCCAGGTGCTGCACTTCCCTTCCTAATATTTAGGTGCCTTTAAAACATGTTCTTTTTTGTTTTGGATATTTAAATTTAATGTGATTTGTATCCATGACCTACTTCCAACCTGATAAATAAACGAATGAATACATACATCGCGTTTTGACAATTTTATTTTGTCCGCCCGCAAACCGATTGCCCTCGTTTAGTGGTTCAGATTACATTATTGATGAGTGACTCATAGTTCAAACCACCCCAACCGCTTTGTGAAACATAAAGCAAGAAGAAACCAAGCGCAATAGCACGACCCGGCTCTTCCATCATTCAGCTCGCAATAGCACGACCCGGCTCTTCCATCATTCAGCTCGCAATAGCACGACCCGGCTCCTCCATCATTCAGCTCGCAATAGCACAACCCGGCTCCTCCACCATTCAGCTCGCAATAGCACGACCCGGCTCCTCCACCATTCAGCTTGCAATAGCACGACCCGGCTCCTCCACCATTCAACTAGCAATAGCACGACCCGGCTCCTCCATCATTCAGCTCGCAATAGCACAACCCGGCTCTTCCATCATTCAGCTCGCAATAGCACCACCCGGCTCTTCCATCATTCAGCTCGCAATAGCACAACCCGGCTCTTCCATCATTCAGCTCGCAATAGCACGACCCAGCTCCTCCACCATTCAACTAGCAATAGCACGACCCGGCTCCTCCATCATTCAGCTCGCAATAGCACAACCCGGCTCTTCCATCATTCAGCTCGCAATAGCACGACCCGGCTCCTTCATCATTCAGCTCGCAATAGCACGACCCGGCTCTTCCATCATTCAGCTCGCAATAGCACGACCCGGCTCCTCCATCATTCAGCTCGCAATAGCACGACCCGGCTCCTTCATCATTCAGCTCGCAATAGCACGACCCGGCTCCTCCATCATTCAGCTCGCAATAGCACGACCCGGCTCCTCCATCATTCAGCTCGCAATAGCACGACCCGGCTCCTCCATCATTCAGCTCGCAATAGCACGACCCGGCTCCTCCATCATTCAGCTCGCAATAGCACCACCCGGCTCTTCCATCATTCAGCTCGCAATAGCACGACCCGGCTCCTCCATCATTCAGCTCGCAATAGCACAACCCGGCTCTTCCATCATTCAGCTCGCAATAGCACGACCCGGCTCCTCCATCATTCAGCTCGCAATAGCACGACCCAGCTCCTCCACCATTCAACTAGCAATAGCACAACCCGGCTCTTCCATCATTCAGCTCGCAATAGCACGACCCGGCTCCTTCATCATTCAGCTCGCAATAGCACAACCCGGCTCTTCCATCATTCAGCTCGCAATAGCACAACCCGGCTCTTCCATCATTCAGCTCGCAATAGCACGACCCGGCTCCTCCATCATTCAGCTCGCAATAGCACGATCCGGCTCCTCCACCATTCAACAAGCAATAGCACGACCCGGCTCCTCCACCATTCAACTAGCAATAGCACAACCCGGCTCCTCCATCATTCAGCCCGCAATAGCACGACCCGGCTCCTCCACCATTCAACTAGCAATAGCACAACCCGGCTCCTCCATCATTCAGATCGCAATAGCACGACCCGGCTCCTCCATCATTCAGCTCGCAATAGCACAACCCGGCTCTTCCATCATTCAGCTCGCAATAGCACGACCCGGCTCCTCCATCATTCAGCTCGCAATAGCACGACCCGGCTCTTCCATCATTCAGCTCGCAATAGCACAACCCGGCTCTTCCATCATTCAACTAGCAATAGCACGACCCGGCACTTCCATCATTCAGCTCGCAATAGCAAGACCCGGCTCCTCCATCATTCAGCTCGCAATAGCACGACCCTGCTCCTCCACCATTCAACTAGCAATAGCACGACCCGGCTCCTCCACCATTCAACTAGCAATGGCACAACCCGGCTCTTCCATCATTCAGCTCGCAATAGCACGACCCGGCTCCTTCATCATTCAACTAGCAATAGCACAACCCGGCTCCTCCATCATTCAGATCGCAATAGCACGACCCGGCTCCTCCATCATTCAGCTCGCAATAGCACAACCCGGCTCCTCCATCATTCAGCTCGCAATAGCACGACCCGGCTCCTCCATCATTCAGCTCGCAATAGCACGACCCGGCTCTTCCATCATTCAGCTCGCAATAGCACGACCCGGCTCCTCCACCATTCAACTAGCAATAGCACGACCCGGCACTTCCATCATTCAGCTCGCAATAGCAAGACCCGGCTCCTCCATCATTCAGCTCGCAATAGCACGACCCTGCTCCTCCACCATTCAACTAGCAATAGCACGACCCGGCTCCTCCACCATTCAACTAGCAATGGCACAACCCGGCTCTTCCATCATTCAGCTCGCAATAGCACGACCCGGCTCCTTCATCATTCAGCCCGCAATAGCACGACCCGGCTCCTCCACCATTCAACTAGCAATAGCACGACCCGGCTCCTCCATCATTCAGCTCGCAATAGCACGACCCGGCTCCTCCACCATTCAACTAGCAATAGCACAACCCGGCTCCTCCATCATTCAGATCGCAATAGCACGACCCGGCTCCTCCACCATTCAACTAGCAATAGCACGTCCCGGCTCCTCCATCATTCAGCTCGCAATAGCACGACCCGGCTCCTCCATCATTCAGCTCGCAATAGCACGACCCGGCTCCTCCATCATTCAGCCCGCAATAGCACGACCCGGCTCCTTCATCATGCTCGCAATAGCACAACCCTACTCCTCCATCATTCAGCTCGCAATAGCACGACCCTGCTCCTCCACCATTCAACTAGCAATAGCACGACCCGGCTCCTCCACCATTCAACTAGCAATAGCATGACCCGGCACTTCCATCATTCAGCTCGCAATAGCAAGACCCGGCTCCTCCATCATTCAGCTCGCAATAGCACGACACGGCTCTTCCATCATTCAGCTCGCAATAGCACGACCCGGCTCCTCCATCATTCAGCTCGCAATAGCACGATCCGGCTCCTCCATCATTCAGCTCGCAATAGCACGACCCGGTTCTTAATCATTCAGCTTGCAATAGCACGACCCGGCTCCTCCATCATTCAGTACGCAATAGCACGACCCGGTTCTTCATCATTCAGCTTGCAATAGCACGACCAGGCTCCTCCATCATTCAGCCCGCAATAGCACGATCCGGCTTCTCCACCATTCAGCTTGCAATAGCACGACCCGGCTCCTCCATCATTCAGTACGCAATAGCACGGCACCTCCATGAATCAAGCTTTCACCAGCACGGCACGGCTCCTCCATTACGCAATAGCACGGCAGCACAATGAATCAGAGTGCAACAGCACGGCACGTCACCGCCTCCACGGCCGTCTGGTTTCTTCACGTTGGCAAGACACGAAAGGATTCGAATGTTTTTCGAACTCTTTTTATCATTATTTGTATTTTGCGTGCAAGCTATTTTTTGTACGTGACGTTTGCAAAATGTGGGTTATTAGATTGGGAAAAGTTATATGTGAAACATTCGCTAGGAGTAAAAATGTGTACATAACTGAAGGTCTAACAAGTTAATAAAATATTTAGAATTCAGTAAAAGTGAAGGTCCATTATGAGATCCTGTATTTGAACTTTTCATATGAAGTCATTTTACGCTTTAAAATCGACCTAAAAAATTCAAACGATGCCACCACAATTTCTTAGAGAACATCACATGTTGTACATTTATTCTTCCCTACATGAGTCATTTCTGTACTATCGATCGTCCGCTTCCCAAGTCTTACTAAATTATTACATAAAAACCGTAATTTTGATTATAATAGAAACGAATTTATTGAAAACGTCGATAAAGCAGATTATTATTAATATAAACGCGGCGTTGTCGAATTTAGCGCACTCTTCATTGTTAAAAACACATCTTAATGGTGATAAAGCGCATTTTGCTCGAGATCTTGCGATGATGATTAAGAACAGAATTGACTCTGTTAACAGCTTTAGGCACAATAACAATTAAGTGGTTTCAATACAATGGGGCTGAGAACACGGCGTTTCCGCGGCAATAACCAATTTATCGTCGCGAGCTGGTTTCACTTAACAACAATACACATTTCAAGCACACTTGTCTTTGAATCCGCATAATCTCTCGATGTATTAAACCTTGACGACGTCTGTGACGCCGCGGCGCCCGGGATGGTTTCCGGCGGAGTCGGCCGGAAGTCAACCTCGTCGCGACGGAAAGGCGGAAATCAAACGACGCAATGAGGAAGAAAATGGACTGCAGCTTTTTTAAGAAGTGAATGTAATTGTAATTTGAGGTAGAATAATTGTCTAAGTTACCTGTGCGTGAGTGTTGGCCCCTAGTCGACGTACATGGTTCCGCCTAGTCAGCTCTCCTACCGAACACTGAGTTGGAAAGTCGATTTCGTTTATGCTCTCAGTTTCATGTCGATAATGGGTCTAAGTCGCTCGCAATGTAAAGCTACAGTGTTGAAAACAGCGGTATATTACTGTTTCGTTTTTTTAAACAACAAGCTATTGTACTTTATTTGTCATTCGTAGCTTTGGATCTCGAATGTATTGATAAAATATCGATTAGGATTATCGAAAACACGGTTTTTTCCAAGTATTTTTGGCTGTCTTGTGTTCTTTCAATGTTTTTCGAATTCTTTTAAGCTCACGAAAGGTCTTACCTACTGCGACATTGTTTGCTATCTGCACGCTAGATCTTGCACCCAGCCCACTCGAGCTCAGACAGGCGCCATTTTGATTAGAGGACAAAATAACATGTCAAGTGAAGGCCCTGAACTATTATATGAAATTCCAAATATTTAAGACACAACTCAAGTATGTTTGAGACTTTGAATGAGTCAGTTCTGAATCATCAATGTGGCACACCCCTTCATTTAAATAACTGAAAACTCCCTTCATATTATAACCTATTCTGACACGAAAATTAGACCGTTGATACAAAACATATGTACAGGAAATTATTTGTGATATAATAACGCAGATTTTGTTGTTTTACATTAATTTTAAAACCCTGTTGTGTTGTAAATCGAGGATTTTTAGTTTCCAAATTTTGTGCGGGAATTCTGTTTATGAACTTTCGTTTACCAAAGCAAAACAACCTATTTATTTCGCATTATAATATTGTAAAAACATTATAACTTTATCCCAACATTGGTGAATACACAAAACAAGTCAAATATTAAAACGCATTTGATTGTTTCCTGTCTAGTTTTCCGGGTCTCTCCAGCTGTTGTGGGCCGGAACTGGACCCGCAATATCTGCATAGCTCTGCACGCATGCAATTGCAAAGTAATAATCGATCCTGATTGTATTTATAATATTTATAACCAAGGCTAAATAGAGCGTCAGAACGAACCCTATAATATTCATATTTACGCAACTGATGTAGGAGGGGGGGGGGGGGGGGGGGGGGGGGAGTACAATATATGGGCCCCCTCACCCCACCACCGATGAGAAGCAGATTATTTTACTCAATAGAATCACGTATGATGGTATTTCTAAAATATTTTCAATGATTTTTTAATATTTTATTATAAGAAATAAAACTAAAACTAGTTTTAGTTTTAAAAAACTAAAACTCAAACTAAAGAAATAAAGAAATAAAAAAAAAAAAAATTTCACTTAATTCTTACAAAAAAATTGCACAACAATAATCAACTGAATATTATAGTCTTACGCATTAGCCAATTATGTAACAAGAAAGCAAGTAAACTCTTAGTTCATTGTTGAATATAATTTATAATCAACAATGAACTAAGAGTTTACTCAAGCGGAATTACAAGCTCACAATATGTGCCATGTTAAATCCCTTATTATGACACCATAGAGATCTATTCATAATTCAAGTGTCACTGGAATAACTACAAGTACAGTGCATTCCAATGCATATAATCATTCCATTCCATAATTCACGTGCCCCATTTAGAATGAAAAACAAAGATAAATAATAATAGTTCCCAACAATGCAGTAATTAGTAATTACATTATTTGTTGCGGCAGAACGATTGCGCATCCCTGCGGGCGATGCTATGGAGTTGATAATACAAACACTATGATCTCTGCTCAGAAGACTATTGATTGATGAGATTGGATTATCGTGCACGAAACAGAATGACATAGATATTCATTCCCGAGTTCGAAGCGGAGGACATTGTGCACTAGGATTAAATGCACAATAAGTGAGACACATAGGATGCAAGCGAGTCGTTATATTGTGTTGCTTTAGACTTTATCATCGTATTTGAATAGCCGATTTGTTACACTTAAGCGAAGTCTCAAATGTATATTCACAACAAGGATTCTATACTAATGTTGTAGTACAAATTAATTGTTAAAAGAAAACTATATAATCATATGACAGAAATATGAAATTATCAGTTTGCTATAAGTATAACTTTTCGGATCCAAGCAAGATCAAGTCATTTCTGGTATCAAAATACGTGGGTAATCAAATCGCGATCCGATTAGAGTCAGATTTGATCGCCCTATCCGAGTCCAGATATGACTTGATCTGACATAAATCCGAAGTCATATCACAGAATTGGCCAATTTCATATCTGAATCGGATCTCTCTTTCTTTCGTAAGATAACAAAAACTGATTTTTCTGACATCCATTCTACGTTCTATAAAACTAAAGTAACTAATTTTGTACTCGCTCAATTGCTTGTCATGGACATCCAATGCTAAACACTCAAGATCTATAACCCCTTACAAAAGTGTATAAAGTATGTATTTATCAAGGGTGTGTGAACTAATAACTAGTATTAACCCCTGCTGTGGGAACTCACGAGTCAACCTACACAGCCCCGGTTGAAATGAACAGCAGAAGTTTTGTCTCTTCGTGATTAAATAATTACGTCCAGCTTCCCACGCAGACGTTTCTTTACTTTTATCACGAGGGAATCTAATTCACAGTTTAATCACAGGAATCACAGCTGTGACGTTGAAATGACTACTTTTTGTTAGAACTTTGCTTAGAATATTGTATAAAATGGGATCTGGTGGAAAAGTGATCAATATAGCTATGGGTACATTTGTAACACTTGTAACACTTGTGTAACACTTGTGACATTTGTAACATTTAATCGTGTGTTGCATATATATTGCTGCGAAGTAAGATATTTGATTAAAAATATTGAAAACCACGAAAAACCATAAAATGGTGGCACCTACTTTTTAAAAAACGGCTTGTCCGATTGTTTTCAAAATTTTACTGGTAAGGAATAAATAAATCGGTGTCTCCAAGATTTGAAAAAATACAAAAAAAGATCTGTTGCAAAGGGTCAAACGGAGTATTTTAAGGGTCTTTTTGCACCCCTGCCGCGAAAAAACAAAACATACAATCAAACTTTTTCGCCATGGGATCACACAGATATCTACTATATCTACAATCTCTGAAATTATGAAGACAATCGGTCAAGACGTTCAGGAAAAAGTAGAGGTCACCTTTTTGTGCTTTAAAAACATGGATTTCATCAAGTATTATAGACTCTTCAATGAAAAATCTCTTAATATTCTTCGAGCTTCAGGCCCCCAGTGCCTAGACCGCGGAGTTGATTAGCATAGCATCCCATGGAACGTATGACAGTATCCGCATTCGGCCACGTGGGGTCGTCCAGTCCTGTTGCGGCCCAACTCCCGCCAGACCCGACCGATACTGCACGACCGCAACAATGTGTACGACTAATTAGTAATCCACCGCAAACACGAATATCCAATCACGTTTCACTTAATACGCAGTTGTATTGAATCAAGGTGGTCGTGTAGGCCGCAATTGTCACCCCCTTGAGATCCGATGGCGACCAGAGCAATTGGCGAGCTCTCTTGCAAACATTCCACGTCACGCTGTCACTCTTGAGCTGTGCTTGAGCTGTGAGTTGGCACATTCAACTCAAGACAAGCTGCAATGGACGGGACAGGCAGGGTTGGGGCTATTCACAAGTTTTAGTGAATAGAGTGATATTGTTGTAACCTTCAGAGTAAGTAAGTAGTTACTGAATACATTAAGACGGCTGAGTAGTGAGCGTGATTTTGAAGATTCTTTTAATCGATTTGTATCAATATCTTTTACCAGTGTAAATGTTGATGAATGAAGGCTTCGTACGCGTCTTCAGAACTGTTCAACGAAAGCCATTTCATAGTTTGGTTAGCAATGTTTGGGGTGCATTCCACTATTTGAGCGAGTTGGGCGTGTGACGTCACCATAGGATTTACGGGTTAAATCAAACTTGCCGCGTCAAAAAACGAGCTCAAACCAGTGCCCATAATGCCCAAACTCAAGAGGTCGGGCTTTCTGATCCAACATGGATGCCTGTATTTCCATTCATTCCACTAGATTCGACTCAAGGTCACACCCAGGTACTTACGTCACAATGTTAAAAGGATAGGGAATCTGGGCGACCTGATCCAAATACGGTATGCACCCTGTGGAATGTACCCTTGATTGACCATGAATGTAATTTGATTCGCTGACACTTACAGTGATTTATGCTTGATTTCTGAGCGCGGACTAGATCTTGAATGATCAGCTGTACACCAGAACTACTCAATCATTATAAACCGTAACTACACTCAGAGCGGTTTTTCATCTGGGCGTTAAAAGTTAACATCTTGTTTAACTGAGTTAAAAGCAGTTCTAACGAGACGTTAACTTTTAACGAAGAGTTGAGAAACTGCCCTTAAACTTGTGAGCATGCTTATTGCGGCACTTTGTCATCTTGTTAAAATAATTATAGTGATACAGTAAGTATTATGTATGCTATAAAATCACCGTTTACGTGGCATTATATAAAAATAGGTGGAATGAAATATATTTTTAATGATTAATGTTTAAATGGTGATACAGTTTCTAAATTTGGTTGTTGCTACATTTAGAAGTTTGCAGACTGATCCCCATGTTGATTGGAAACCGGTATGCTAGCTAATGGAAGTGACTGTACCTGCTGGTACCACATACAGAAATACATATATTTCATGTAAATTCTGCATATTTCAAGTTATTATTATTATTATCATTATTATTATTATTATTATTATTTCAATTTTTAAATACGATATACCCACATAATTTCTTCACGACTCATAACAACGTCAAAGGGAAGGGAGATCAGAAGACGCGCAGACTGATATTAAAAATTGCTTCATCCAAAAGCGGGCGGGGGGGGGGGAGGTCTTTTATTAAACGTCGGTGCATTCATTCGTTACACAAGACATTCAATCATTATTTACTTATTCATTCTTCTTGATATTTGTACCTCGATTAATTGACGTTCATAATGAAATGCAGTCTTTCTCATCACTTTGGAAAGCATTGTAAATTGTAATTACATTGGTGTTATTAAACTCTCCCATCCTCCCCCACCAATTGTAATATAAACCACGTATGGCACTTTTTCAGGGTTTGACTTGAAAATTAATAATTTCATATTGTTTCAAAAAATTGTGTTGCTCAGACCTCTAAATCATTGTCTACAGAACCTGGTTATAAAAAAATGTAAGAAAAAACATGAAAACACACGAATATAAGCCATAAAATTGATATCTGCGGACAGACGAGCTTCAGTAATTAAATAAATCGACAAAAGATCATCTTATTGCGAGGTAAATATATGATAACATATGCATTGCTCATTCAAAAGATTCAAGGAAAATTTATTTGAATACGATTAAATGTTTCGAATTCGAAACCGTTTGTATTTCGTGAACAATTTAGAAAAGTGCACATAGGTACGTTGTTTTGCAGCTAAGATATCGATATGCAGATAGCACGATTTCTGACGGTTGTTTGTAATGTTATTTATACAAACTATGTGAAAGTTTCGTCTGCGAACAAAGACGGTTTACCACTCCATTTCTGAAGCGGCGTAGGTTTGTTTAATCGTTAAGCCACTTTCCGTTCTTACACGCAGATCCGATGTTGGTATGTTCCGTTATCAGAAGTCGTCGTCATTTCCTAGGAGAGCGGGATAATCTGGCTTGTTTCTTGTTGTTCAGATGTTCAGTCAGAAGCGTGGTTACTGGCAGAGTGTAGAGATAATCTCGGCGAGATACATTTCCCCAAAACCAAGGAGAAAGATTGCTTCTTCGACTGCGTATCACAACAAGCGAAAGAAATGTAACGGAACGTAGCTACGAAGCCCAGAGAAAGGAGAATTTATGATTCATGTATTATTTCTCTGGCGGATTTAATTTGTTTCGCCAATATAAGCGCAATATTTTCACAAACTGAACACATACACACGCACAGGCGCTCAGAGGCATATTATTTCTTATATCATTATTTATAGACGAAAATAAATAGCTTGTTAGACCTCAGTATTCCAGTCTTTCACTTTTTATGCTGTGTTTTGCTTATCCAAAGTAAAATATGAAGCTACATTCGTGAATCCAATAGTGCTACATAAGCAAAATGAGTTGACCAGAAAAGCACACACATTATTTGAAAAATCATTATTGTTTTTAACTTTAATGTGAAAGTTTCTGCATTCTTTGACAGACACAATTATTTCGACTAAGAAACATTCTTTAATTATGACATCAGGATACCCAAAAATATATTTGCATGTGGTCATTGAAAATGACCCTTTATAAACAGTGAAACAGCGCCTCTCCCATAGGAGACACAAATTATAATTTATAATTTGGGAAGCCAAAGATATTCCTGATGTGCTCTTAGCTAATTACAGGAGCAAACATTTTTAATATACTACTTTGTACTATCTGCAATAATTAATCTGCATTTTTCATTACATTCTAATTATACTGCATTGTATAGACTCGAAATCCTAACAACGAATCTAGTGTATATTTCTGCAACGAATGTGGTAACAGCAACACTAATCAGTTTGAATTCTACATTTCCATTTGGAATGGTTTTAGACAATCGTTTAACGTCATTTGGAGCACAATTCTGTTCCGCAAGCAAGTAATGTTATTGTTTGCACTTTAGGACTGTATGGTATTTGCACAATGAAAATAATAACATTCAACAGATGTGGTTTATTGTTTCATTTTACTCGCCACGAGCTGCCCTGGAACAATTATCACGGAAGAAAATTCATTTATACATATTCATAACCTACCGTATATTAATTCAAGGTAACATATAACAGATTTGAGGTAAAACGTGCTTTAGCCAATTTGCAATCTGCTATTTGTATTGCATAAAACAAACCCTCGTGCGAAAGATAGTTGAAATAACCCATGAAATAACAGATTCTGCTAAAACTTCGTCGGTTATCAAGTAAAAAAGTATCAAAGTCTAAAAAATCTGGAAAAGTCTGTGAGTAATGCGTAATACTTCCTTTTAATTGCATGCAAATAGTTATGCTGTGTGAGAGTTGCTGCTCGATACCTAATTATTTGCAACTGATCAAGGTGCAATAAAAAATAACAAACATTTAATATCAATTATATTTCTCAATAACTTTTCCAGAACACATACATATACAATATATAAATATTAAATACAATTAATTGTATGCCATGATTTGTTTTTTATTGTTTCCCGTTGATTTATAAATAAAAGTATGAAATCGTTCAATTGATCTAGACATAGACATAGATCACTTTTAAGACTCACCTTGTTACTTTAGGTACACTAAACAATTCATAAAACGGTATTTGAGTGAAACGGATTGGTTGCTGCAGGTCAGGTTCCTAATTGAAATCAATCATTGTCATTATCAATGAAATCAGAGTTAGATGCTAGAGTTAGATGACGAGTTAGCATAGACTTCATCGGATGTAGCCATCAAATCTCTTTCAGCCAATCCGTTTCTTTCGAATACTGTTTATCTTTTGTTGGTGTATACGTAGGCACAAAATGTTACAAAGCAAAATTTCAACACGTTTTCAATTTGTATTAATGTCTTGCATTGGCGTGATCGATATTTCCAACAATGTTCATAAAATTGTTCCATTAATTAAATTCTCCTTTAATTGTTGCTATACTGTAATTTGTTTATTTTTTGAATGATTTATTTCATTGAATTATTGCCACTCTCATTTGTTACATTCATTTGTTTAAATTATTCAATTCTCCTTGAATTGGTTCCAATGTAATTTGCTTATTTTTGGAAGTATTTATTGTATTGAATAATTGCCCTCTTAATTGTTTCATTAAGTTGTCTCGTTCGTTGAACTCTCATTGTTTTGCAGCCCATGTAATTTGTTTATTATTTGTAAACTTATACTCAGTTGAAAGTTGGTCGCCCGGCAATTGTGAGAGATCCCGGGTTCGAGCCCCGGTTCGGCCGGAATAATAGTATCTGAAGTACATTACTGCGCGTCTGCCATACTCAGATTTTGTGAAGATGGATTCATATAATCTCCGCTAAACAATTTCCATACTCTACATTCATCTTATCAATAAAGGCACAGTACGTTACAAAAACTTAAAATGTAATCGTATAACAATAACCAATTTCATATTACTTTGGGGTGTTGGTTTGTAATTCGAATGACGTAAGTTACCCTTACCACCCTAGAAACACATGTGCTGCATAAGTAAATGTGGGTATCGACTTGCAGAGTTTAACTCTAGAGGTACAACTACTTTTATAAATGTTTCAAGTTTAGCTACAAAGATATGCGTTTTCGATAGATAACTAATGCCTATAAACTTAATTGTCCGATAATTCTAGTTGGCATGTAAATGGGCAAAGATTCGCGGAATGCGACGAAATTCCCGCCGCCGTAGCGCTCCAAACCAAACCAATTATTTGACTGAAATTATCGGTCTTGAGGAATATGTTCAGTTGTGTGAATCTTCGTCTCCGAGAAGGCTGTGGAATCTGATGATGAGAATTCAAGTCAGCATGGAATTTCTCCTGCGTGGGCGGCGCTGATGTACAGAGCAAGGCAGATGAGAATATGATAATGTTATGCAAAGCATGATTTTAGTCTCCTAGAATTCAGGATTTTTAGCCGATCTTATAAAATTGCGGTAGGTGAACTTTGAAAGGGATTTATTTGTGTCTTGATTGTGTCTTTCGAGCAATAACGATCGTCTCTACGAAACTCTGGCACTTCCTCCGTTTTTCTTTATGTGGTTGTTTGTTTTTGTTTTGTAGGCGATGCCCGGGTCAAACCGTTCAAACCAATCGATCTAAAATATGGCACACACACTAATATCGTATAGAGTTGGTAAATGTATAGTTTTTAAACGGGATCCTGTGATTGGTTGAACATTTAAAAAATTGAATTGTTTGATTGTCAACTTAAAATTTGGCATCGTCATTGGGACCAACATTTTAGAGGTTTTTGACATTTTTCAGACAAATGTCACAAACTCATACTTAAAGAGTATTTACATTTTACGGTCATTTAAATAATATTGTTTTGAAATATTTTGTCGTATTCAAAGCAATGTTCACTGCCCTTTGACACATTTGGTTAGATTTAGCCTCATGCTCTGCAGAAGCTGCGTCCGCAAGTAGATATTTGCGGATGTCAGTCCTCAACTCCACAAAACCGTCTTATGGACAAAATCCAGTAGACTCTGGTCACTTGCGTCGATAAATACTGAAATTCTGTTGAGCATGGTACCTACTACCTATACTCCAGTCACTTTATGATTAGATCCCAAACTAATTATTTCTAAAAATGTTTTTTGACAATATTATTGAGGTCTACCCACATAGCTCATCAACGAAAGTTTACCAAATTTTGGGCCGCCATTTTGTTTTTATCAAGTGTTTTGTCAAAATCACCATTTAATATTTCACTTGTGTGAAAAACATAGTTTTGTGACAAAAAATCTGTAAAATCAAAATGGCTGTCAAAATTGGTAAACTAAAGCATAACCTAAGCATAAAGTTGCTTAGATGGACCATAATAAAATGTAATTTATTAAAAGCGTGGCAGTTATATCGGTGTTAAAAATTTGCAGTAAAATTTGGAAAACATCAATAATTATCATATTTTTAAAACGACCTTCTTTAGTCATAGTTTTTATCTCAATCGTTAGATTTAGGTAAATTTTTAATATGTTATAATGCACCTCGTGATGCACAATTTCTGAAAATTTTGTGCCAATAGCACAAATAGCTGTCGTTTTAGAGCCGTTTTGATTTATTTGAGATTATTTGCAAAAAGGAAATTACCTGCCAAATAACAAAAGCAATGGCGACAATTATTTTTCTCGATTCTCTATATTTCCAACAATAATTAATCACGTAATAAATTAACCAGAAATTCAAACATTATTAGAATAAAAATTAATACGTGATTTCCACAAAATTATCTGTAAAAACAAAATGGCTGCTCAAAAATGTCTACACTTTTTTTTGTTTGTTAACTATATTTAGCGGATCAAAAAAAGGTATGTTTTATTTTAATTTTCATGTAGCATGAGCTATAAATCTCAAAATGAATGTGGAATCAAAATTTTTATCAATGTAAGTAGAAAATGTTGTGAGGAAAAATGGCATAAAATAGCCGATTTCGGTAAACTTTTTATGTGTTATAGTGTATCAAGTGAGGAATATTTCAGAGCAAAAATAAAGTCGATAACTTAAATAACGACTTGACTAGAGCAGTTTTAATAAAATTGATGTTTTTGTATTTAAATGAATATGATTGGATAACAATGAATGCGATCAAGCTGATTATTTTTTCTGAGTTGCACAAAACATTGCACAAAAATAAAAAAATATTAAAAGTAAATATTTCCTTCACATTTTCAAGTGAAAAATAAAATTGTGATTTTGACAAAACACTTGATAAAAACAAAATGGCAGCCCAAAATTTGGTCAACTTTCGTTGATGAGTTATGTGGGTAGACCTCAATAATATTGTCAAAAACATTTTTAGAAACAATTAGTTTGGGGATGGACCCTTATTTTCAGTAAAATGACTTGGAGTACTAGGTACCTAAAAGGATACCTATAAGTTCCAAGGTACCTATATTTTAGAGCAATTCACACGGATATAATTCCCATGGGATAGGTACGAAGGCTCGCTTATCAACGCGTTACACGGAGCGTTTTCCTAGTTTAGATTCACGAATTATTTCTTATATATAAATATTGATTCCTCATAAATATAGGAAGAGAAGAGAGGGGTTGAAATTTCGTAATTGAGCGATGTTCCGGATGGTTCCTCTTTACTGAGAGGCAAATGGGGTTGTTCACGCAAAACTATTGTAGATGGCGCTGCTGTTCTAATCGTCCGGGAGAGAGCCAATCAAAATGCATCTAGCGGAATGGAAGGTTTTTAAATCTTGGCGGGAGTTTGATTCATAGATCTTGGATTCAGAAACCAACCAATCAGAGAGAGGCACCTCCAATGCTGCTAGCGCTGCGAGTGAGAGCAAATGGCAGTGAACAACCCCATTGCGTAACTTCTGTCAACATCTGAGCTCGGTTCTCAATTTCAATTATCTTGTCTTGACATTCCCCTATACAAAGTCTGTATCGAGATAAGCCAAGACGATGAAAGAGACCGAAAATAACGATTGGATTGATTGGATTATTATCTTCATTTTGTACTATAGAAATCACGAATAATCATATCGAGCCTACATCTTCTTTGCCTCAGCTACTGGGGTAGGGGATGCGCCCCTTCACCACGAAAGAAAGATAATTATACAATTTGTACCGTGTGTGATTGTTTGGCCCGACGCCACAGGCCACATTTTTTTCCTATCGAGCTGAAATTTTTCACACATACTATTATCGTTTTAACTTTAGTGTAGAGTTTTTGAGAGCTGCCCTCTAATTCGTTAAAAACTGGAAAAATCTCCTGATTGGTCGAAAATCAAAATGTTCATGTTGTGTTGAAGCTGTGATTCCGTTGTTAGAAGAATATTTTGCCTCCTTCACACCACTGCGGGAGAGAGAAAAGTACCATTTCTGGATCATATTCCATCATTTTTAGGTGTCTCTTATTAAGTATAAGTAATACTAATACATATAAGTACAAATAATTAAGTATAATAGGTAAGTATGTAAATTTCCGAAAGACTAGATTAAAATGGGGTCCCTTGAATATATATATATATATACATAGTGATTGAAAATCTTGAAGATTACTTGTATTAGAAACAAATAAATATAAATTAAACATTTTCTCGGAGACTTGCGAACCCTTTATTTTCAGTGTTTGGTATTTATACTTTGGAATGGAATGTATGGCTACACCCCCCCCCCCCCCCCTCCCCGCCACCACTAGGGTAACTACTTTGAAGTCAGGTTGTATCGCGTTTTCCTTCCAATAGAGAAGAGCGCATGCGCAACTCCACTTCACGATTATTTCCGAGTTACTTCCAGTCAGGTGACTGAGTTTTTACAAACACAGCATTGTATTGAAGATAATTTGTCAATGACATAAAAGTTCTCTTTTATTTGTTGATTTTTGAGTTTATTCTCGAATGGAAAGTGGTCTGTAGTGTCAGTGATAAACATCCAGTCGTGGAAAAAAATCTTCTCCGCCACTTTTCTGGGGCCAAAAAAACTTTATACTCTCTGATTTCTTTTGCTCGGCGCTTGTTTCGATCTGATTTGCATTTTCTGAACCAGTGCATGTTCTGCCTCTGAGGTCTGTGGGGAGGGGGATAGGGGGGGGGGGGGGAGTGAAGAAGAAATGATGCCAAGAAGCTGCGGAGAAGAACATCGCAAAACAAGACACAGTGATAAGAAAAATAACAGCCCAAGTTCGAGAAAACACATGATATTTAGACAACAGTTTTCATCTGAAAGTGAACAAACCAATCTCGATCTTTCTGAGGCAAATTTGATTTGTCATTCTAAAAGAGTTATAGCTGTGCAACTTATTTTGATACATATTGTTGCCTTGCCGAAAATTTCGATTATTAAAATTTAATAATCGAAATTTAAGGTGGCTGCATATCACGTGACTTTTCAACCAAAAAGCTACACATTTTCATTTGGAAGGGTTCAGTTTAGCAAATACTTCTCACTCATCAGATAAGTTAGGACACATCTGTTGGAACATATCTACGCAGAAAAGAACTGCGAAAATAACTTATTAGATGATTTTACTTCCTTGCACCTAAATATTCTCAAATCAAGACCTGAAGTTTAAGGAAATCCTATGAGTTGCCAAGAACAGTAAACTTTAATTGAGCGAGCGTAGCGAGCGTCATCACGGTACACTTATGGCACTTTCTCTGTGTGTTTGTTTTTTTTTTTTTTTTTTTTTTGTTGTTTTTTTGTTTTTTTTTTTGTTGTTTTTTTTGTGTTCACTTCCCAGGTCAAACCGCACAACCAATCGATCTGAAATTTTGTACACATACTAACGTAATCTATGCGATCCCTGGGATCTTTTCTGAACGAGATCCTGTGATTGGTTCAAATTTTATAAAAATTATCTTTCGATTGGTTGGTTCGATCAATTTGAAATTTAGCAAAGTCATTGCAACCAACATTGTACCCAATCAAAAAAAAATTCAGCCAAATCCTCTAATTGGTTCAAATTTGAAACCATTTTTCCTGTGATTTTTGAAATTTAAACTGGAACCGATTGACCGACCAACTAAAAACTTCGCATGGTCATTTGTACCAACATTTAAGGTATTTTTGCCAATTTTCACTCTAATCTTTCGTTATTTTCAAAAGTTTTTGTCATTTTAGGGAAATTTTGCGTGTTGGCTGTCAAATTCACGGTGACTTCGAATCTTCAGTTCAAGGCAAGGTAGTTAGAGCAGAAAGTTTTAAACGATATGAAACTAATAATGACCGTTCAACAGATTGATCTGATATTGTGTACACACACTACATATCATATCATATGGGTGGTCCCAGGTATATTTTTTGAACGAGATCCTGTGATTTTTGAAAATTAACAAGGAACCGTTCAATCATAAAGGTTTAATCGATCAACTTAAAACTTAGCAAGGATTGGCACCAATATTTGTGGAGATTTTGGAGATTTTTATACAAGTCTGTGACGAAACTAAAGAATTGTTGGCTTTTAATGACATTCGATAGACATAATTTCGGTTCGAGGTGTTGCGTGTATCCGTGCTCGCTCATCAACGCGTTACACAGAGCGTTTTCCTAGTCTAATAAAAGGGCACATATGCATCACAAACCTGACACAATTTTGCCAACAAAACATGCGCTCTTTCTTTATCTTTCCAACGAAATGTTGAGATATTAATTATATCCACTATTATGAATGTAATATTTAAAATAACTTCACTGGGTTTTGACAGCTTTCAAACGCGTACGGATACACACGATTTTCATTTATTATATTCTTAAACCACTGCAAAAATAAATATTATTGACTAAAAATATTGATAAGCTCCAGTATGCAGTGAATTTACTTCATAAATCACCTTGGATTACTCGTATATATATTGTATACGATGTAAGGTATGTACTCATAGGTAACTATTTCTTTTGATCGGATGTAGAGAAATAAAGTCACGTGATATGCATTGGCCTTAATGTGTGTGATCCTCCGTTATGATGAGAATAGATTTATTAAAAGAAAAGAACAAAATTGTAACTTTACAGAAGCAATACTCAATTCCAAAGTACAAAAAAGAAATACAGTGTTATTAATTAACATTAAAATTAGAATGATTAGTTTCACTTCACTGCCATTTTGCTCCTCCAATAACAAACTAGATTGTGGTTATTGTATAATAATGTGAAACACATTTCTTTGTCAATTGTCACCTTGCAAAAAGGTTACCAATTGCCTTCAGAGTTCTAAATAAAAGAACTCAGAAGTTTCTTTTTCGCATCCGACTTTCTCTCTCTCTCATCCGAGTAATCCGAGTTCCTCATCTCACGGATTGAATAAGAAGAGCGAAGGAAGGAGAGAGGAAGAGGAAGAGAATGTAGTGAAACAGACAGTCTGCGGGAGGCAGGGAAATTGGAAGATAAATAATACAAAAAATATATATAGATTCAGCGACAACCGACAGTTCACAGCTGAAACATATTATTGGCCTTCAAGAAGAAAATGTACTCTTCAAAAAAAGAATATGGATAACGTGCTCAGTGTAACTGTGTTCGCTTGATTTAATGTATTAATATTAAAGGAAACTCTTCTGAAATATTATGAAATTTCGTGAGTTGACGCGGACACACTCAGATATGAATGAGTTATTTTACGTTTGAGCGAAACTTTTACGTCTGTGTCAGAAATGCAGTCGTCTTCTAGTATTACGTGCATGATCATGTTCATGCACATTCTTATAAAGTTACGCATTTAATGTTGTCACGAAATACACGGCCTGTTATAATTAACTGTACGAAAGATTATTCGTGTTTATTAAAATACAACCCAAACCACGAAACAAGGCGATCTGCAGACATCTCTAACAAATTACATTTTCACAATTTGACATGAGAATTTTTTATATTTTGTATTTTAGTATTACTGATTCTAATACTAGCAACATGTTACCCATCGATCAGTTTATTAGTTTAGTTTTTAAATCTTAAAACATCCCTAATGTGTGGGGTGTTGTGCTCTGGGCTTGGCGTTTCTTGAATACAATTATTACATTTCCTAAAATTACCTAATGCTTAAAACAATGATAAAACATTACAACTCAGCTCAAATAACGTTTATAATTTAAAAAAGATTATTTCCAAATAAAAGCAAACAATTAGTCAATATTTTATAACTAAGACTTACACCCATTCTTAAATAATTAATCGCAAATATATTTATTTCCATCTATTGTATACGTCACGGATCGATTATGGATGTCTCAAGAGCCATTTCTTGAATAACTGATTCACTTACTACAGTCTGTCGATTCAATTAAACGATTTTACTATTACATGAACTCCTTGGTTATCTCAAGAAATGAAACAGTGCCAGTGCCTCTTTGAGCTCTTTGGACTGCTCACTCACAGCTTAATTATACACTCCATAGCTTTGACGACAACGCAGTGGAATGGAAGATGTCAACAGACCCTTCTAACAGAGCCTTCTAAACAGGACCATTGAGTGAAATCAATAATTAAGCGAGGGAAGCGATCGTCTCCACTGGAAACTTATGGCTCGAAAATCTAACAGCCTGTCTGTCTGTCTGTCTGTCTGTCTGTCTGTCTGTCTGACTGTCTGTCTGTCTGTCTGTCTGTCTGTCTGTCTGTCTGTCTGTCTGTCTGTCTGTCTGTCTGTCTGTCTGTCTGTCTGTCTGTCTGTCTGTCTGTCTGTCTGTCTGTCTGTCTGTCTGTCTGTCTGTCTGTCTGTCTGTCTGTCTGTCTGTCTGTCTGTCTGTCTGTCTGTCTGTCTGTCTGTCTGTCTGTCTGTCTGTCTGTCTGTCTGTCTGTCTGTCTGTCTGTCTGTCTGTCTGTCTGTCTGTCTGTCTGTCTGTCTGTCTGTCTGTCTGTCTGTCTGTCTGTCTGTCTGTCTGTCTGTCTGTCTGTCTGCTCTGTCTGTTTGTGTGTTCTTTTTGCACTAGGTAAAACAAAGTAACGGATCAACCTAATTGTTTCATCAAAGATTCATTACTATCCTGTTCGGTTACATAATTTCTAGCAAGATCAGTAGTTTGGTTACCCCGTAAAATTGATTTGTAGTTTACCTACATTCAGCTTATGGCAAACTGAAGTGAACCTGTGTGACATTAAAAATGGAACCGTCTGACAATTTTCAGACAAATATGTGAAGAAATTCAAGAGTTATTGACATTTTACGGACATTTTAAGCGTGATTTGAAATATTTTAAAAATGTATTCAAAGAAATTCAACGATAATTTTCACTACTCCTTTGACTCATTTTGGCTAGAATTGTCTTCCTTGATATTTCGAAGGTCTATTATAGAGCAGCAACTTTCATATGCATATTAATTCGCCTGCAATACGAATGCTCGCTTATCAACGCGTTACAAACATTTTCAAGACAAACAACACATTGATTGAACACGTTATGCAGCTACTGGTGGAACCCTGCAGTCTACTTTAAGACTTGTTTACAACATGATCTGAACATGAACAACATGATGAACTGTTGTTTTCTAGGCCCAATTATTTAACAATTGGCCCCGTGCAGTTAAACTTAGATGTTAGAAATGTAACTGAAAGCTTCCTTAAAATAATCTATATTTTCGTCAAAAGTTTTTAGGTCAGTGATTTCACGAACGTTCTAAGAATTTTAAACAATTTGTTTTCAAGAAAGTTTGTAAGAATCACACTGGGTCTGTTATAGTAAGAAAACATCTGTGTAACTTAATTACAGCGCAACACCTCGAACCGAAATGTCCTAACCTCAAAAATAATAAACTAACTGAAAGCATGTTGAAATCATTATAAAATATATACTACTATCTGCCCTATTATGTGCCAATATTATAGATTCCAGTTTCACTTCCAAAAAATATTTTCAAAAATATTTACGTTATGCAAAAACTAAACTGCAAACCAGACAGTAATAAAACATTTCAGTTCGATCGGGGAACCGGTGTGACCTGCATCGCGAAAAAACCCGAGAACCGAGCTAAGAGAATTGCGAAAGAACGCTCCTTTTAATAAAACGAATAACTATATAAATACGCGTCTAGATACAATTTCAAACATGTATCAAGCAGAATCGCAACATCATATTTCAAGGATCAAAAGAATATTCTTAATCCCACCCTTCCTTGGTCTTCCGGATCTTTAATTATAATTTTAATGGCAGTGTACTTGAACCTCGTGCTTGTATAGATCCAACACTTGATCAAGACCGAAGATGTTCTCCCCTAATTGGGAGGATGGAAGTGGATTACTCATTAATCTCGAGGATCAAAGGTAGCAGAAGAGCGCGACAAGCAAGATCGAGATCAGCTGAAAACTCAAACTTTTATTTACTAATATTTGAAAAATAATTAATAGATGAAGAGATGAACTTTCGGAGAGGTTTCAATGTATTTCTGACTAGATAGATTTCATGTTTGATATTCCTCTGTTGTTGTTGGCAATTGAGTAGGTCATTGAGACAAGAGTTCGAGTTGTTATTGCGAATTCACGAGCGTCAGGCTTCAACCATATTGTATTTGAGTTGACTAAACATATTGACGTTCAATTTTCGAGTGTTGAGTTGGTATTTGTATTGAATTGTTTTACATATTTCCATCTCAATTAAACACAAAATAAATTTAAAAAAAAATTGTATGTGGCAACATTTTACATAGCTGAAGACAAATTTGACTTATCATTTCATTTCCTATATTCAGGTTAATAAAATTAGAGTCATCACAATTTTATTGGACAAAGCCGAAAACCAAACCGTGCATAGTCTACATAATAATTAGGAATAGCTTAAAAATCAATATAACAATGTTTACGTCCGTTATGTTGGGACATTATTTTGTAAAATCAACATACCTAGTTGGGGACAATTCATAAAACAAGTGGTTGAGTAATGATACAATTCATATTATTGGAGAGAGAGAGACTTTATTGAAAAACACTGAATTAAAATATAGATAACATTTTTAGAAATGTGTAATTTTAAATATGGATGGTCTATTATTAAAAAATGAAATCAGTAAATATTTGAATAATTATGGTATTGATGATTATGATAATTTTCTATTGATATACATTATATAATGGTGATTAAGCAATCGAGCCCTTATTAAAGTTCACAGTAAAAAACGCCCCTCATTTGGCTTCAAAAACTATTTTAATTTACGAGTCCAGGTCCATTTACTTTAGAAGTGGTTTCATCGAAAGTGCGTAAAGCGATATTTCCAAAGAGCGCACGATGTTGTGTTTTCTAGCTGAGCCGAGCCAAATCGCAGCTTTCTGCTTATTCCAAATCCCCGTCTATGTAAATGGACCTTTAGCGAATATTAATCAGATTTTTTACAAAAAAATATCCACAAATCAGCAACTGTGTGTAGCGCTGTGTGTCTATTATGGATGCGAGTAACGATCGAGACCCACAGACCACGCCTCGTGACAGTGAGAAATGATCGTCAACTTCGTTCGACATTACTCTGCACGCGCAGGTAACGCGGTTAATTGTTTCCATCAATGTATTACGTGACAATACCGACCGATTAAATCCAACAACGCACTGAAAAACATTTTCCAGAGGACCGATTGAGCCAATCTAGTGCGATTGTAAAACGATTTTCATGTTGCAGTTCAATCAGCTTGGGTTATTATTTTGGTAACGATTTAAATTATTTTCATGGTTTTCACGTAGTGTTTGGAAATAGATATATTTTTGTTGGGCATTTGCATAATATGTAATTTTGTTTGTCCATCTGATGGCTTTTGTACAGTTTGATCGATTCCCTAATCAAAGTGAAGTAGGCACACATAGCCTATAAACATCATTTCCAGAATTATACGTTTTTTTTTATTATTATTATTAGGTATTATTTTTTTTACAAAAATGTCAAATTTGTTGGGAAATGAAAACTGAAAATAGCTTAAACCACGTGACATATCAAATTGATATGTTTTATAGAATATTTTCAATAGTTACATTTATAATCGGTCTGCAATTTGAAGAAGCCCTAACTTTGAAATGTTGTCTTTCTCTTTGCTATAAACCAGCATCACTTGTATTTTGCATACATATGGCAAATGCTTGCTTATCAACTAGGTTGCATGCATTCCGAGCTAGCCGCGTTAACATCAACACGGTAGAACAACGATTAGAAAAGTATTGCTGAAGTTTTTATTTTAAATAAATTATAAAATGGCTTTTTCCTCCGTTTATAAAAAGCTACAAAATGAGATTATATACTATGATACTGTGTAAAGCTTTCCCAACGCCCATATATTATTGTACAAATATGTTGTTCTCTTTTCCCGCTCATGCGAATTATAGAATGAATTTTTGTCTACATGTGATTAAGTGGTTTTGGAGTAGCATCGGCCCCAGCGGTTTTCCTCAGCTCATCGGGCACTCTGTATTCTCTCATTGTCCTGTACTCATTTCACCGGATCGCTAATTGGGAATGCGTGTTCTACTGAAGTGGGATAATAATGAAAAGCGGTGGCCTCCCCTGGGACCGAGCCAATGTCCCTGTGGGTGGCGAGTGGGAGGGGATATTGGTCCACACAATTGAGTGAGCTTCACCTGCGACGCAGTTACACCACCTGAGCGTAATGTGGACGATCAAATACTATTTAGCGTGCCGCAATTAAAACACCATTACAATGTGAACACACGTCGTTCTCTAAACCAACTTTATTTTAATGAATAATGAAAAACCGTTGTTAAACATCAAATGTATACGGCAGAGCTAGTTTGTTCCGTTGATTCCAGGAGCCTACCTTCCTGATTGAGGTTTTACAGCTTCTATCGCCTCTTCCTGTCTACCACGCTTCCTCACAGAGAAGTGTGATCTAGAGGAGCGGTCGCTCCACCCAGCCAAGTCGTACTATACACTCACACTCACTCAACATACCGTAAATGCCTAATAAACTGAGGAGCAGACGAAACACTTTTACTGTAAGCAACAACATGGCATTTTCGGCCTACTGGATCTCAAAATTGGGAAATCTCACATTGTTGCGAAATAACTTAATTTCGAGCTATGGCCCACCTGACAACATATACCAAATTTGGGAACAATACGTTATGCCGTTTGGGTGCTAGAGGGCCGTGAAAACAGTGAAATTACACCCCTTTTAAAAGCTATCTGATGATGATGATTCAGATATCAGGAAACGTTGCTATCACCACCACAGCCTAAACGGCTGAACCGATCAACCTGAAATTTTTACCACATATGCACTTTTGGCGTCTGATGATACCTTGCCTCTTGTGATTTTTTGTGCCGCCATTTTTAAACCGGAAGTGACGTCATATCTCAAAAACGTCTGGACCGATTAGAACGAAATTAGCGCCATTCGATTTAGACGGTCATCTATATGAAGTATCAATAAAAAAATTATTATTTTCTTATTTTCTGAACCGGAAGTGACGTCATAAATACGCAATATTTAACTTATTTCAACAAATTATACTTAAAATACATACATAAGTAACTTACATTGTAACATAGACAATACAAATTATAAATTCAAGGAGGCAGTGTTCTCGGCCGCCATTCCTGAAACCGGAAGTGACGTAATATATCTAAAACGCCTGTACCGTTTGCAACTGAACTAGCTCCTGCGTATTCATTCTGCAACTTTTTTTGAAACTCAATTGTGAAAAATGAATAAACAAATTAACGGTACCGGAAATGGCGGCAGGAACCACTAAATGAAACCGGTAGTGACGTCATATATTACATACGGCAAGACCGATTTTACGGAAATATAGGGATTATGAATTCAGATGGTCGTTCATAAAGTATCAACTAGATTGTTTTCCTATTACCTATACCGGAAATGACGTCATAAATATGCTAAATGACGTCATAAATATGATAATTGACACAAAATTCACCACTTTATACTTTTAAATAGATATTTAGTAAACCTACTTTGTAAATAATTATAAATTCAAGGTTGCAGTGTTCTCGGCCGCCATTTTTAAAACCGGAAGTGACGTCATATATTGAAAACAGCTGTACCGATTGCAACCAAATTTTGGAAATGTGTAGGACTAATAATTATGAATTGAAGACGACATTATTTTCGGCCGCCATTGTTAAAACCGGAAGTGACGTCATATATCGAAAACGGCTGTACCGATTGCAACCAAATTTTGGAAATATGGAGGACTAATAATTATGAATGAAATACGACATTATTTTCGGCCCCCATTGTTAAAACCGGAAGTGACGTCATATATCGAAAACGGCTGTACCGATTGCAACCAAATTTTGGAAATATGGAGGACTAATAATTATGAATGAAATACGACATTATTTTCGGCCGCCATTGTTAAAACCGGAAGTGACGTCATATATCGAAAACGGCTGTACCGATTGCAACCAAATTTTGGAAATATGTAGGAATTATAATTATGGATTAAAGGCGACATTATTTTTGGCCGCCATTGTTAAAACCGGAAGTAACGTCATAAATCAAAAACGGCTGTACCGATAGCAACCAAATTTTGGAAATGTGTAGGACTTATAATTATGAATTAAAGACGACATTATTTTCGGCCGCCATTGTTAAAACCGGAAGTGACGTCATATGTCGAAATCGTCTGTACCGATTGCAACAAAATTTTGGAAATATGGAGGACTAAAAATTATGAATTAAAGACGACATTATTTTCGGCCGTCATTGTTAAAACCGGAAGGGACGTCATATATCGAAAACGTCTGTACCGATTGCAACCAAATTTTGGAAATATGTAGGACTTATAATTATGGATAAAAAGACGACATTATTTTCGGCCGCCATTGGTTAAACCGGAAGTGACGTCATATATCGAAATCGTCTGTACCGATTGCAACCAAATTGTGCAATTATGTAGGACTTATAATTATGAATTCAAGACGACATTATTTTCGGCCGCTATTTCAAAACCGGAAGTGACGTCATATATCGAAAACGGCTGGATCGATTATATAATCGCTTAAGAATAGCTTAAGTTTCGTTATATAACGAAACTTAAGCTATTCTTCTTGGATAATCATTTTCATCTTATACCAAACGCAACTTTTCTTAGTAAGCAAATCGGTTGAGGCGTATTTTTTTAAAGAAATTAGTCCCTGCTCGGACATGTGCTACAAGCTGTATGAATAAACTAACAAAAGAAGTGATATCCCAGAAAAAAACACTCCGTGTAAAAAAGGCAGCCAAGTCTCTTTACTTTAAAAAAATTCAACACCGAAAAGGAGTGATATCAAAAAAGGAGCCAAGTCAATGACATTTCCAAATATTTAATCGTATTTTTGAAATAAAAGAATAAACACCGAGAAATACTTTACAAAAGGACTTGGCGCATCGTTTTTTAAATTCATTTTTTGATTCATAAGCATATGCCATTGATATACAACCGTAATTTAGAATTTTTAGAATAATAGGGAAACATCTTTCAATTACATATTATACATATACCTACTGTAAAATATTATCTATTAGAATATGTACGTACGCGATAAAACTTGTTGCCTATGTTTTCTATAAATACACAATAGTTAGTTATCTTCGTAATATTGTTTCGTGGTCAACATAATTAAGTCTCATGCGTTAAACCTTCTCATCATGAAATACATTTCTATTAATCCACATTTTATAACAAAACATTTCACAAAGTACATAGTCACATTGAATTTCTATTAAAAATTTTAACTTTATACACTTGACACTTCAAAAATATATAATAGTTTTCCAAAGACAGTTCGTAATTATTTGACAACGTTTCATGATTTCCTTCAGTCAAGATCAAATTATGAAAAGATACCCTTCTAATATCACCATATTAACAGTGCTATAAGAATATGTATGAGCCCACTTCCAATTGTTATTTAATTCTTCCACCCTTATATTACTTATCTATTACAGCATGAAATCTTTCTACTATCGCCATTGACAAAACTATAAAATAGCCATTACTAAAAGTAGCTTCATTCATAGTTTCTGGCTCTAATAGAAAGAGGAAAATGTACCTACTTTAAATTTCTTTCCACTTTTAGTATTGAATGAGGTCTTTAAAAAAACGATGCGCCAAGTCCTTTTGTAAAGTATTTCTCGGTGTTTATTCTTTTATTTCAAAAATACGATTAAATATTTGGAAATGTCATTGACTTGGCTCCTTTTTTGATATCACTCCTTTTCGGTGTTGAATTTTTTTAAAGTAAAGAGACTTGGCTGCCTTTTTTACACGGAGTGTTTTTTTCTGGGATTACATTTTATTCCAGCAGTTTTGAAACATTCAACACAAATGGCAGACACTCTCATCACCTGAGTTATTTAAAATTTACATTCATACAAAATCAAATTCCCTTGTCATATGTCGTGTGACATTTTTGTTGGAAGCAAGGAGTGGGATGTATTTCAGAAACATGGTGTAATTTCTATGAATTCAACCAAGGGTATACAACAGAGTGGCGTTACCATGGTGATGACTTGGTTGCCATGACAAGCAATACAGCAAGAAATGCCGTCATTACAATTGTAATGCTTCAAATTAGAAGTTCTTATAAGTCGATTCATTGAAAATTAATACCACAACATAACTAATTCCATATCTGTACTCAAGCACATCTATTATATGAATTAAATATTACACAACACTTCCCTTCTTCATCATCCAACGAATACAGCATGGCAAGAGACGTAAGGCTCCCATCAAAGTTCCCATCCACTTATTTTGCGTCGCTTCTTAGTACAATGTCAATAGAAACCCACAACCTTCATTAATTCACCTCTCTTCTCATTGGTCTAGAGAACTTGCTGGTCCATCTTCAACTTCAGCGTTTCGCTTTGTCCCTCGACAAACAGCAAATTACCAAGTTAGTTTCCTATCTAGTCGATTTTACTTCGAGTTTCGATTGGATGGGAAATGAGAGCGGACCAAAGAGTGGACAATGTTAACCGCAACGCAAAAAGTGTTAGGTGAGAAGGAACAAAAGTGGGGATGCGATTTATGCAACAGGACAATTTAATGTCTAGCGACGCGAAAGCGATCAAAAGCAAAGTCTGGAACCGGCTATGTTTAATAATTTGTGTTGCTTTATGAAAGTATTGCGAAGTTGAGAACCATTCTGCAAATTATTGAAACAGATACCGAAATAATGTTTGTTCATAAAAACTTTGAAAATAAAACAAACTCGCTTTTTTACTACCGACCAATAAATACACTTCTGCAGAAACCAACATGATTATCATTGAACCAGTAGGTATAAGTTTTCATAACATTTCGCTCATGAAAGCCAAAGATATCTAATAAAAAATCCTTATTGCGTCGCTCAGCTCCTCTGAGGCAATATTTACTTTTTCAACCAACCCTTTCACCCCTCTGACTACAAACATAATTTACTCTTGTATTAGATACTGTTATTTAATTCAAACATCGTCTATATACATTGCGCTTGACTGCAATTTATGGAATGACTTGTACTCCAAGATAACCATTCTTCCTTCTTCCCATCAACACTTGAATGAGCTTTCAGAAACTTGGAGCGTTCCATTCAACAATATTTCTCACAGAAATGCAGCAATGAATTTTGAAAAAGTTCTCACGTCCAAAATCCGCACAACAAGCTTCTCGCAATAGATTACATTATATTCTGGCGTTTGAATTTTTGCAAGCCGCCAGAACAATTCGATATATTTTTACAAAGGGAGATGGAACACAAAGCACAAACGAAATCAACTTTTATTTACGACTATTCTCGTAATGTACTCGATTGGTTAAGAATTATACCTATTAACAAACAAATGTATAAATTGAAACTCGCTGAGGTGAAATAATTGTTTTTTCCTTCTCGTTTGTTTGAAGACACGTCGGATCCGCATCATTTGACCCGTCGATCGCGTCGACCAAGTTCACAGTTGGACGCCGAGTTGTACCGAATGTACACGACAATTAGCTGGAATTGAACACATGTCAACCGTTTAAACTCAGGTTACTTCAATTTGTCGCGGAAATAAGGGTGGAATGAGTGACGGCTAATTGTACATGTCTCTCACTTAATGCACGTATGATATGAAATGCAAATACAAATACATGCTTTAGAAAAGTAGAGTTTGCTGTTTCTACGTAGGAAATGGTTCGTTATGTTCCTTTGTTTGGGCGATGTGACATTTTTATAAAAATTGATCAGACTGACAATTAAAACCAGAGTAAATACTATTTTAATAATTTAGGGGTATTATATTTCGCGTTTCTGTTCTCTTTTCCAAATTTGCATTGAGAAAATCACCGTCATACGTCGTTCTTTCCTCATGGTCGGAACGAGATATGCCTAGCTATGTACAATTTGTCTTATTATTGGGGCATACAAGTAATAATTGAGCATTATTGTGTTCTTGTTATACGAAATAAGGGCATCTCCCAATAAACCGGGGCGCATTGCCCATGGCACTTTTCAACTCAATTTCAAGCATTGATATGTCTATATATTATTCTAAGAAGTAAAGAACTTCATTATATTTTTATTTTTTAGATTTTAACATTTTTCCATTTCCGGAAGGAATATTCAAATATTCAGATCAATATTCGAAAAAAGTAAACCAAACATTTCGGAATACTGCAAAAGATAATAGCGAACCGAACATACTGAACTTTCAGTAAGAGACAAAATGTACTCTGAGCACATATTTCAGTCCTTATTGAATTCCAGGGGCCCTTCTTCACCCCCCCCCCCCCTCCCTACACATCATGAACACCCATGAGCGGAAGTATTATCGTGTAGTTCTTTGATTGAGTTCTCTCTGAATGGAAACTGATTGATAATGACAGACAGAATGTTGGAGCTGTGGATGTCATTATGTCTGTGTTTAGGTAAATGGTTCAATGGACATTGATAGAGAAACTAATTATCAGTTCATACTCATTAGTATAACGCGGTTTACTTTCGATCGTCATCGGTATTCAGTGTAATTAATCAAAGTTGGTTAGTTCGCAAATTAACTTACATCGCAAGCCGATCAAACCAATCCACGGAAGTGGCAGTATTTTGTCAATGATCTTTTGAGTGTTTCAAGCATTACTTTGCATGCTTAGTAAAGCTCAACCCAAGCGAACAAATGTTCACTTTTCTTCATTTTCATTTGTTTGTCTTGCCCTCTTACTATGCAGCGATTTTCGCCGACTGAAAACTTTTCTTTTTATTTCCGCTCGTGCCGTTCCAGTTCTCTCAAAATCCAGTTGCAAATCATTATTTTCGTATCCTCTTTCTTTTCGTGTTCCTATTTGCAATTCTATTTTGTAATTATTTTTCTTTTTATCGTCTCCTTTCCCTCCATTTGTTTTCCTTTGCGTGGAAATCCGAGGCAGCATCGGCACAATCACTGTCGCTTTTCTTTAGAACTTTCCTTTCCCTACAGTCGAATCGGGCGGGACTGAGTAGTGTAAAAAACTTGGAACGTTTGTGTGAAAATCCTTCCAGTATGCTGGCACCCCGTCCGCTTGACAGTTATCGCTATCCGCTCGGCGTCGGCGTCGGCGTCGGCGTCGGGACGCTCAATGCAACAGCGTCGGAAAAATAGCTCCACGAATTGCCACGATGAGTTACTATTATTGATATTGTGGACTTTGGGAAGCTGCGGGACCAATGACGAGGATATTTGCCCGTATCAAAATACAATCAACAACGTATGCTCAACCATTTTCCAGTGAACCGTACACTCGAAACTTGCCGGGGTAAAAGTAGTCAGCTTTTATACCACGCTGAATACATTCGCGAAGTAGTTTTTTGTACCCTTGATCGACCAATGACAGGCGTCGCACGTGACTTTTCTTCTCATCCAATGTCGCTACCGCGCACCGTTTTCACGTTCTTTACAAAAACGGACGGATGCTAATTTTTTAATTACCATTGTAACGTCTATTTTAGTAATTAAATTTTATGAAGGAGTTTACCAAAGATAATTTATTCTTAGCAAGGAAAGTTTTGGAACGAAACCTTCTCTTCCAAAACACAGGGCAATTATGCGTTGGGAAGTTGAGACGCCGTTCCGGGTCGCAATTAAGAAAATCAAACTAATTAAAATAATGTATTGCATCGATTTCACTAAAATTCAAGAAATGCATAAGAAACACGATCAATTGACTCATATAAGCCAACAGGATGCATTGCGTGTCATAAACCTGTTACATAAATACGAGTCGAGCTGCCGATAAAACAGTCTCCATCCCCCCACCCTCACCCCACGCCGCAGCGAGGCGTCCGGCCTGCCATCTACACGGCTCGACTGGGAACCACTTGAATTGCACGCCGGGTCGAGATTTTACGGGTGAAAAATTCGATCTCAATGCGGCATTTGCCAAGCCCAAAATCGTTCGGATTATCAGGAGTTTTGTTGCATCATACATATTATTGACATGATATCCATGCATTCTAATTTCAAGGTATACATAATCTGGTAAATATGTTTTGTCTAAGAAAGGTAATATTAGTTTGCGTGTACACAAAGCTGATGGTACAACAGCAACATGAACATCATTAATCATACTGTCAAGATGTCGTTATTAAAACCACCGCAGGCGCAATTATGTAAAACCACGTGTGCGCCTACAGGAAGCGCAGTGTGACACTAGCGTCTCCAGCGGACAGTTTCCACAACACACTACTGCATGCGGTCTGGGAAACTACATGTACACACTACTTGCGCCAACACAACACCGCTATTCGTCCTGAGAGACAAGTTCAACGAGATTCACCTTACCTTATTCAGAAACCGCCGTAGGATATGCGCCGCGCACAACGCACAGATTCAACGCCTGTCAAAATGGACGCTGACAGTTCCCGGATATGACGTCACGGAATCCATCTTCACGTTGAACTCCTGTGCGATGTCTCGACGTGAGCGGTTTGCATGCGGCAGCGACTCATGGCTCGTGTAGATGTCAAGATGTTTGTGTGTGGAAATGCGACGCTGAAGCCGACTGCGGCCGATGATGCAGGTTCAACGCCAGCCGCCCCGCACTTGCTCGCAGCCGGCCACGTTATTGATCCACGCCACGGGAATTTCGCGCACATTTTAACAACGCCCGCACGACGGCGACGCTTGCAGTCGGCGGCGTCGAGATGATAAGCGGCGTCGTGACGCTTGATAAACGCACGAGAGGGGTTAACACTTAACCTGTTAACTTATTGAAGACGTAAGCGGGGTGGGGGACAGTGCAGAGGGGCTGATTTATGATGTTTTCATTAGCACAATCAAAGATTATTTTGCACGAAGCTCTTTGCTGAGAAGCTAAATTCTTGGATAACCCTTCAGTTCCTTCAATGTGAATCAATTAGTTTTCAATTAGTCCTCCTCTTCTGTCGAACTCATTCATGGAAACACCATTATAAAGACTTTCTAATTGTGTTTGTATTTTGTTCTCTCTATCTAGAATTCTCATCACAGGTACAATGGAAATGATGTCCTTCACCCTCGGGCTGCTCGCTTTAAAAACCTCACAAAAATTCAAAATATTTCAGCAATAACAATGAAGGTATTTTATATGTCTAATAAAAAAAATTGTGAACGTATCTTTAATAAACCTTCCACGAAATTCTCTTCTACCATAATTCAAAATTAAATTTCGACACACAGCCTCCATCTATTAAAAAATTAATTACGCCTTCCTGTCTAATTAACCAAAGTCAAGATCCAGTCACGTCCATTATACACCCCGGCCATATGCCGTATAATACACAATACAAGTACACAGACTCCCAAACTGTTGCAAGCAAGTAGAATATAACGACATACCGTCACAGTCATTATTAATGATTGATTGTTTGTAATCGCGTAGCATCTGTTGCGATGGTAACATTGCTGGGTGACCCCGTCACCGTCACACCTCCCACTCATCACCCGGCGCCTGCCGGGGGGGGTGGCGCCCCCCTCCCCCTGCACACAACGACACTTTTACGTTGGCGCCTAGTCACGATTAATGATTATAAGCCGGTTAAATGCATAAAGAGAGCCACCAGCTGCCGTAATAATGTGATTATAGATTGGTCATCGGGTGACATGTTGGTCGGTCCAGACTATGAATGATAATATTAACTTTTAGGGCTGGAGCTCGGAACAATTTAAACGTCATATCTACCTCAAAAACACATACATAGTTTACACCAGTACTTTTATTCCCTACAATGTTCCTATACGTACGTTTAGTCGGTGAATGTTATGCCTAAGTGAGTTGATAGTTTGGAAACGCAACATTTTGAAGCGAATCTAAATGTTACTGGCAGTCGTCACAATAGGGTATAATAAGAATTCTATGTAATAAAATGATGTTTATAGACACAAATGAAAATTAGGAATAACAAGAACAACGTGTACGATGTAAAGAGTGAAGCGACGTGGAGAATGGTGGTGGAAACTAAGTTCGAGAAATATTGCAAAAGTTTTCAATAAAGGTGCATAAAGAAAGAGAAGATGTGGGTCGTCCTTGTGTAACTTAAGGTGATACAAGCGCTCGGCCGTTTTAGAAAATTGAGAGAGAAAAATTGTTTCATAAATTATTGTAACTTTTACAGGATGTTCACATGATCAGTCTGATTGGATATTAGTAGCACTTTTTCATTTTTAATTATTGCATCGTTAATTAGGCGCCGGTTATTCAACAAAACCGCTCAAAACTCAGAAATTTGCGATACGATTGAAGACCAAACCCGTTGACCAATTGATCTCAAATTTTAATCATGATTAGATGAAAGACAAACTTAGGGTTATCACTTGGCACATTTTTGAAATTTAATTTTTTACGGCACCCAGGGAGACAAGAAAATTGCTAATTTTTCACCAAAAATCCACTAATTATTACTAATTAACGAAACCAAAAATTAAAAATGTACCAAGGGATAACCCTAAGTTTGTCTTTTATCTAATCATGATTAAAATTTCAAATAATTTGGTCTACCCATTTCGTCTCCAATCGTATCGCAAAAAGTGTCTACAAATAGCAGCAAAATCGCTCGCGCTTGCAGCACCTTAACGTCTTAGTTTTTGACATCTTCTAACGCGGTATGACCATTGTATTTGTATTGGAAATAGGATCCGATGAAATTAATAATGAGGCCCCATTTACTATTGGATGAAGCCATAGTATATCCATTTCTAGAAAGATGTTTCTTTAAGCTGAAATAAATCGGATCACCACTGAGGGAGAATCCAGCCAACCGAGCATTTCTTGAGATTATTATAACATTTATATCTTTGTGTGCTTCAGTTTCATTATGAACGATATTATGTGGAATGACTACTTCTAGCTATAGGCACCTATACATATCTTTTTTGGTATAGCGTTTGTTTTACCTTCAAACAAAATATGCAAACAACTTTGGTGGAGGTGCCATGTTTAGGGTCAACTCAGTTATTCTTCTATTTTACACCATGTTTTTACTGTGACTTACCTAGGAAAACGCTCAGTATAACGCGTTGATAAGCGAGCACCGATGCGTGCATCACGTGCTTTTCAATGTCATACTTTGATATAGCATTCTATAAACTCTGGACTGAGATGAGTTTAACTCAGATGCAGTTCAAGTTTATTTAGGTCTTGACCGATTTGGCTGAAATTTGTTATTATTATTAAAATGTTGATCTTGATGGCCAATTGGAACATTTTGAATTTTCAACCAAAGGAAATAGTTTTTAAACTTGTAACCAATAAGAGAATTTGAATGTAAATAAAGTCATGATGACATGATTTGACATGGTTTTAATGACCTTGAAACATTTCAACTTAATGGGGTTGTAATTTGATCTGACGATTTTGAAGGGCCAAACGATCGTTTTAAATTTTACCAATGAGACGATCTTGTTCAAATTTCAATCTGCATTCCGCAGAGGGTTTTTAATGTGTGAAAAAAATCTGCTCGATCGGAGAAACGGTACTGTATACAAGCATGGCCAAAAAAGAAATGAGATCCGTTCCAAAAGTGTCGAAATGAGTTGATCGCTCAATAAACCCGATAATTCTATTACTTTTCAACTTAAATCTATTCTCTTAGTCTTGCGCGATTCAAGACATAGAGTATGTCTTCACTCTCAACATCTTCCTCTTGCTCTCTGCTTCCATCTTCGACCTCTTCCTTGGGATTATACCTGATATAAATCTTCACAAGTTTATCGCATTTCTTTGAAGCGATCAATACTTAGCTCAGCTGGGATACTTTCCTAAAAGTTGCTCAACTTATAGGTAGAACGATGATAGGTAGTATTATTAGTTCAACGCTGTGAAGTTTGATCAAAATCCGAAGGCGACGTAGCAGTAAAGAGATAGTCTCAATCATACCTTAGCTTCAATAACTTCGTCTTGGAGAGGAATTATGGCGAATTCAATTCTAATTAATGGTCCATTGTAATGCCTCAGTAAGACAAATTCACGGTCTATCCTTTGTGTATGTTTCCGAACTTATGCTGGCAGATTCCTTAATTAACAGCCGTTTTCCGTAGCGATCAAAGAGATTAGAAATGTAGAATAGTGATATTTGGAGGTCGGAGAAGGAGCAATTAATATGCTGTATTTGGGTTCGTAGGGAAACTGCGATACGTTTAATCATTTCAAGAGGCCTATGGAAGAGAGCCAAGTTCTACAGGTGCTCTGCAGACCTTCTCATAACGCACCATTGAGATTGCCACTCTCATATTGTCTGATTATGCTAAGAGAGATTTCTTTTTTATTATGATACACTTCGTGTGTTGTGTAATTTAGCCGAAAAGAAAAGTGTGCTTTCACGGTAATATTTTGTGGAAATTGTTGTATAAAAATAAATTCACAGAAATTGAAATTCTCCGGGAATAAAAGAGGTGACAATGTTAAAAAGTAGTATGAAACTACAATTTTTTTTTTTTATTTCATACAGTTTTTGACATACATTACCTCGTTTGTCACTATTTTTTAAAATAATATAATTTGGTCAGAATCTAGTGGAGCGGTCGCTCCACGCCAGCCAAGTCGTACGGCGCGCGCACACTCTCATTTAAAAAGGCTGGAGCAACCCACTTTTACTGTAAGCATCAAAGTGGCATTTTCGGCCTACTGGATCTTAAAATTGGGAAATATCACATTGTTGCGAAATATCTTAATTTCGAGCTATGGCCCACCCTACAACATATACCAAATTTGGGAACATTGTTAATACCTTACCTACTATCGTTTATTTCTGTGTTGTTTTGCTGTGTTGTCCGTGGCTTCTGTATAGGTAGAAACGTTTCACTTAAAGTTTTGAAGGATAATCGACGTTGATTTTTCATCTTCCATCTGATATTTGCATATAGTATATACGTATATGCAGATATTGTCTCGCCTCTCAACTTTCACGTTAAAGTTCGTTCACGTTTAGAATAGCAAGCCCGTGTACTACTGTAGTCAAGCGAGCATTTGTAAACCTACACATGTAAATATCAATTATCAAAGAATATGTACAAGACGACTGTAGATAAAGATAAATCAATTTTATTGAAGTTTTCTAATATTTTCTACTAATAAAAAGTGTATATTTCACATACTTTATACAATTTCAATAATACAAAGAAGAAAGTCTTGCCATTGACAGGGCAGTGTTCATGTGACCGACCAATGAACGACGTGATCGACTTGCTATTCTAAACGTGAATGAACTTTAATAGCGTTTTCCTCATGAGTCATGTTCTGTACATTAGAAGCAGAAAGCAGATAGTTCATTTTCTCACTTCTGGAATCGTGTAGTCAAGCTCTGTCAATTGAAAGTATACTGAAACCCACAACTACAGTTATTGTGGAGAGTTCGCTTTAAAAAGACTGAAGTCATAATTTAAAATTAAATTGAACGCAGGACACGTACTAGTTTTTTCGATCTCTTCGCAAGAATCACTTCATTACACCCAGTATTTTTACATTACGATAATTATTTCAGTCTGCCTCGTGGCCACAAAATTATACAGATTATTGTAAATGTTTTTTTTTTACAAAGGTAGATTATAATGGAAATATACACGCATTATCTATATTTTCATATATTTTCATTAACTAAAAATTCGTTAGGAAAATCTCGTAGTTTGTAATAATAATTCCAATGAAGTAGAATGGATGTATTGTCACCTCTATATGTCCTGATAAAACTTACCCCTATCGCGACTACCAGTCGTACACAGACGTAGTATAAGTTGCCTAAAATATAGATATTTGTATACAGAGGGGTGATTTGCAAGACTGGATTTAACGATGGCTTTTATCACAACATAAAGAGGCGGCTGTACAGAAAACTCATGATAATAGTTGATCACTTGTTTAGAAAACCCGGCACCTCCATCAATCTAAATACACGTACGTTTACGAAAGTAAATTTAACCTGAACGTATTTTATAATTTTAAAGCACTCATAAACTTAGTTTCGAGTGTGTTCTTGAATATTATTGAATCGAAGCTTATGTCATTTGAATAATGGATCTCATGAAACAAGGCAAACAGTCATGAGGGGCTGTACTCTATAATACATTTCCCCCCGGCCCTGGAGCTGGTGCATACAGCATACAAAGTAAAGCAAACTCACTACCTAATCCCAACTACCTACCCGATTGTGCATAATCATTAGTAATACAGAACACAGCGTCGAGCGTTGAGCTCAGAGTTAACTCAATAACATCTGCAGCCAGCGCACAATCAGCAGCATGCATTCCCAGTGTCCACAGCAGAGAACATTGATTTGACAGTTGCGGATCTGCGGTTGACATCTGGCAGCCGCAGAACTTATGTCCGAAGCTGATACTTGCAAGAGAGTTCCGGACTTCAACCCCTTAGAGATGGGGTGAGAAAATAATACCAAGTTATAACGGACTACTTTATACCTTAACAATTGAAGAAGCTCAGCGTCCGCTAAATACAGAAAAGGTTTATAATATGCCGTTTTGACTTTTTGATAACAAACTATTTTTTTACTTTAGCTCATTTAGGAATAAAGGTGCTATTTTGTTTGGTGCACATCTTTTAAGACTTGAGTTCAAAAAGAAAATAAAGAAAATAAATAGCCAAATTGGCGGCCTGGTATAGCTGAATTGGATTTCTTATTTTGGCTACAAAAGTATCAATACATGTATACACATGTATACATGTATATAGTACAATTAATGTTATAGCGCCTCGTTTGAGCTGAATGTAAGTGAAAATAGCTTTTCATTTAGCAGAACGGAACCAGAATCTGAATGAGGTTTCGAACATTTCTTTCCACTTATTCAAATTTGCGGAAGTTTCCACCAATGAGAGTGTTTCATTAATTGAGCCGCCGACTCTTTAAAATGTCTTTTCAAGTGGAAGATAGCGCTTATGCTTGCGAATCCGAACGGCGCTAATTTTATTCGGCTTAAAAATTTACATCGGCAGGATGGGGGAGGGGGAATTCATTACTTGTCGGTAATATAGGTTACTGTAGATTCAGTTTCTTTAGCAATCCATCTCAAAAATATATTTAGTGAATTTTACATTATTTCACGGAAGTCCGAATAGGGAATAAACATTTTCCCTGCGGAAACAAAACACATGAAATATTTTTATTTCTTTAATGAAATATTTTGTCGGAATTATTACTCCGTAGGGATAAAATGTTAAAGCAGACGTTTCCACTATCTTCTTTGTAAACCTCACTTGATGTCTCGTGAGTCGCGGAACAATTATCGCACAATTAGACACGATGTAGACACGTCATTACGCTGTTAGTGCATCATGTACGCCAGCCACAGATGCAGGAAGTGTGGGTTATCGCGAACACACAAGGTAGATGTCAGTTACAGAGCCTTACATCAATTAACCGCCATTGTACTGCTGCAACTTGGTAATTAAGTTATATGCTGGTTCGTCTTTAGTGTTCGATGCAAAACCACCCCCCATGCGCTGCAAGCTTGTGTCTAAACCAAGTCATAAATAAAATAGCTGATTACATGCTTAAGGGAGTCTGTGTCGTTAAAAGCTAATAATTTATCTAGGGGGAGTGAGAGGAGGTTTGTGGAGCAAAACAAGTGATCATTACGGGCATGCCGAGGAACGAAACTCCGGTTCCCACCCACTCGCCACCGTTCTGATTAAACGCTCCAACGACTAGTCGATATTGACTTTCAATCAACAGTACCAAGTAAATGGTCATACGAACGAATTATCGATTGCTTTTTTTTAGGGATGTGGTGTGAGATTTAATTATGCGTGAACATCAATCATATTATATACTTTGTATTATCAGACCAGTTGACAGGCGTTCGTTTCATTACGCCTAGTGTAAGTTATGGATTTATGTGTTTCTCTTCCTGGTTATTTTCAACTTTTTCCCATGCATTTCATTACGATATTTTATGCAGTTTTTCGCTAGTGTGTCGTGTTTTGTTTACTTGATGAATGATATTTTAATATTCGTGAATCGAAATGAGGATTACAATGGACAATCTGTTGGGTATGGTAAAAGTAATTTCATATTCCGCAAAGTAGAGTCATTTTTATTATTGTGTTAAGTCTAGTTAATTAGTTATAAATTATTTTAGCATGAAAAACTTTTCGTTAGCCAGTCACGTGGAGTTATTAATTTAAATTAGAGTTAATTTTAAATTCGCGCTGAAACTTGAGGTATGCTCTAATGTCAGTTAGCACGAAGTCCATGGTGAATTTCAACACGGTACAAAAAGTCAATCTCGCTTGAGTAGGATTTCCCTTGAAGTTTCAGCGTCTGGATCATGCACTTAGCGTTCGCCGAATCTCTCCGCACTTCCACCCTGTCATACCAATGAATAGCATTCATTTACAAACTCAAAGCTACCATTACCAATCACTCCATCCATCGAGCACATACGCTCTGATAAATAGCTACACACACAGTATACGTCGCTAAGTACATGAAGTTAACATCTAATTACTACAAGTACGAAGCAATGAGTTCGACCTGGAGCAGTCTGGAGAGAAAGGCAATTAGTGAAATGTATTTGAGAGAATGAACTCCACTAGCCAAGAGCGTTCCCTAATGCGAGTCAAGAGGTAGTTAAAATAAGATTATTCTCGCCTATTTAAGCAAGTGTTTTCATAGATTGTCCTCGCTAACTTGCCAATGCTCTAAATGGAAATGGAGCGATTACCCAGAAGAGAGGTCAAAGGTCAGAGACTTGAACATGGAGCAGAACGTGAATCTGTGATCTGTTGAGAACGGCAGCTCCACCCCAAGCCATGTTCGTGATACAGACATATTGACATCTCATATAAGATGTAGGTAGTTTTGATTGTCTTCAGCTTTGAATATTTAATCCTTACGAGATATTGAAAGTCTGTGTATATGAATATGTGTATATTCAAAGACTGTAGTACCTAATTGAAATATTTCAATTAGGTACTACATAAAATCAATACTACTTGTGTAGTTTTTACTATAGTATTTACTAGTCAAAACTACACTAATTCCCAACACAACCTATTTATTAAAAATACATTAAAACCCACACAATATTTGTTTGTCTCCTTTATCAGGTGCACACTGATGCACTGATGTATTTACACTTATAATTAAATGTTTTTTAATGAATTAATTAATAATTATTTGTCTTCCGAGAGAGAATAGAAATAACCGAGATGGAAGTAAACCCACCTCTTGACCTGATAATGTTGCAGGATAATAGATTGATAAATAATACATTTGTTCTGAAACTATAACTAATGGAGAGATACGGGGATGGGTTAGATAGCGATGAAGTGAAGGCTCAAAGGTGGAAGGATACGGCTGTGGCTTATTTGTAAAGAGCCTCCACGGAATTTGGCTCTTGTCTGAGGGACCCAGGATAATCTCAGCTTATGGAGTCAGTCAAACACCGAGCCTCCGGAATGGAAGCTCGAAGTGTTACTTAAACTTAAATCCGACGATTTCGACCACTCAAATTAAAACAACGCATTCAGTCATTATTATGCCTCAAAAATTATGAATACCTATATTAATATGAGATGTTCGTCCCCTTTTACGTCTTCGAATATATTTTGAAATATTTATTAAGTATTTGAATTTTAATCGATGCCATTCAGATCAACATCTTATTTACCACTTTTGGAATTCATGCCAGCAACTGCATGGATATAGCCATTTCTTATAGCATTTTCTATAGCTATTTTCTTTTCTCATGCGTCGTATTTGTGTATTATTTATAAAACAGCTCTAACAAGAGTAATTTTTCACGTCAGATTCATACTCTTAACTAATTTATGGCAAATTTCGCACATATTTCAATGATAATAAAACAAACTAAAAATTGGCATGAATTATTATATGTAAACGAGAATGAAAACGACTACAAGCTACATTTCAAATGAACCCATTGCTTTGTACGAATTAATCTAACTCAAATATACTTGTACTTTAAAGTCTGCCACTTCCATTCGACCATTAGTGAATTATATAAGTTTCTAGCGCGAAATCCACTTGATACCCCCCGACTCGTTGCCAAGCGACAAACAGCGAGCTAACATCTCGTGCACATCACCTCACAACAGCTAATTACTAATGAAGCCACGGGTGTTGCTAATGTGTTAATCAGTTGACCATCAAAGCCATGCTCCAGCACCGCTTAAGCCGTGATTAGCCATCAACTTCAACGCGACATCAAATAGCCGAGTTAAACCTCAGGTGACTTCGAGGGACGACTTTCAAAAACTAACTTTCATTCGGGTCTCATTTCACAACTAAACCAATTACACGCACACTTCTTCCAGCGTCGCGGCGTCCACGAGCGTCGAGGAGGGCACTTGACTACCAACTAGCATTTCAAGTATGCAAGGTAGACGCTTTTTTAAACCTTCTTTCAAGTACAGTCGTGTCAAGATTGCGTGAAACTGGTACTGGAGGTGAACGACGAGATCGCTGCAAATTGGAATATCAATATCAGCTGACATGAAAGAGGAAGAATAAAGCAGTAGAGGTGCCGTGTTACGTCTCCCCCGCGTTGTGTTTCCTACTTTCTTTCAAGTCAAGGTATTTGGCAAAGATTGACGCTGGCATCGAATACTCGAATGGATTCCTTCTCCCGTTCAATTTGTCAATAAATCACAACGTTTTTATAGAACGATTCTTTAAACAAATTCTAACCTATCAATAGCAGCGTTTGAAATATTGACATAGTACATTGAATGGCTGATGAGTCAATGTTGATTCTAATGTTTAAAGTTGAACAGCGCCGATATTTCATCTCACCAATGGTTTCTGAACCACCTTCCGGAACTGAATTTTCAAGATATCGCCTAAAATGTTTGCAGTTGAAATCAGTTGCCCTCTTGCGTCATGCTGTGTAAACAAAGGGACGGAATTACCGCACAGATCAGCCCGTTCATCTGCCATGATTAAGTCATCTTCATTTTACACACTTAATCCGTGCCGCGTGTAACTCGCGCTTTTTACGAGAGTGAGATAAAAATTCAAAACAATGGAATCTCTCGACGAATGAACGATGAGTTTAATCGCAGATACGCGCACCGTTGACTCCCGTCATATAATAATGGCGCGGGTTTTTCACGAAAAGTTCATTTTTAATAGGTAGTAGGATTGATAACCGAAGGGTCTCTCGGAACGAGGACGAGTTGGTTCTTTTGTTCTTTTGTTCTTCGTAATTACTCACTGAGGCTAACGTTTCATTCACTTTTTCATTTGCCATCAAATTCCTTTTATTTTAATTACACATTTTGAAATAGTTTGAGACTGAAGAGCGTATTTGCACATTATCAAATACATCGGATAGCGATGAATTCAGCGATAGAGTATCGTATCTATCACTCTACGTACGACTGTAAGCTTTTTCATATTGTATAATCCTAATGTAGCTTTTTTAAAGCTGCAAATACGTTACGCAGTTCGCTTCTTTGTTTTATGAACAACAAAAGCGTTGTACGTCTCGACTGTTTTGATAAAGTTCATCTTCTACAAAAAAGTTCTCATAAAAAAGGTCAATAGAGTTTTGCTCAAGTTTTAGTAAAAGTCTTTTTGCTGGTGTGCGGCTGGTCGATCCCCGTTTCGATTGACCGAATACTCTTCTACAATCGAGGTGTCCCCCCCCCCCCAGCCGGCCCCGCCCGACGAAAGCAACTTTAATCGTGGACGGACGGACGAGCGGTTCTGCCACACTCGTAATCAAACAGATCGAGAGCTTTCGTCGGCTTCGTCAGACAACTCGCGATGTCTGATTCCCGATCAACAATACCCCCCTAGATCGCCATTCATTGGCTAAATGCGTCGTCCCTCATTATATACGACGCGTCCGTCCCGACGCCGGCCCTTTCCATGTAACAGGAAACGCAATCGGCCCTTGAGAGGATGTTTCTTCAGGAGGAGGAACCTGGCACCTCCACCAACATCCCCCCTCCTAAACCACTTGATCTTGCTAACAAAGATAAAATTAATAACCCCTTTCAACCCTTCATTAAAGTTTCAAATTATATTAACTTAATCGACTCAGCGAGGCCAATGGTGTAGGTAGTTGATGCTAGAAGTTACAAAGTAAAGTAAATATTAGGAAAGTAGCTATTTTCAAAATTCACTTTTCTTTGAGGTTTGGCTCGAATTTCGAGCTACGATCCCCGCGTATTTTAGTACAAGCTTCTGAAACGTCTGGCTCGAGCTTTGATAATATTTATTGTGCGCTGCCATCCACCTTCCATCCACACACTTCTCCTTCCCGTGATCAATGCTTATTCTTCCCAAGAGAAAACGACGACAAATGTGTTTGGACAAGTGCGCGGACTGTTCTGGTTACAATAATAGATTTGTTCGTCCTGATTGCGCTGACTGCGATCTGTTACCGCGCGATCGATGACTTCCCGCGCCGGTAATCGAAAAACATCACCGGCCGGACACGTGTCTTGCCGGGCGATTGACTGTCGGGTATTTTGCCGCCCATCGAGCCGCCGCCGCTGTATCGCCGGTAATCGAAACGTACCCCCAGTGACCGGTCCAGCGTCGATCTGAGGCGGGCATGCCTGGCATTCTAGCCGTGCTAATTGACATTCCGCCCAGAGGATCAGCAAGAGCCGAGCTAGGCTTATCGACGGAAACACGGCTTGGCTGATAAATTGTTGAAACGTCGAGGAAGGTGTGGACCATGATCCATCAACATATTATTTTATCAATAGTTCTACAGCTGATGCCTTCCAACTATACGATAATGGTAATAGATTGACGGTCTTTCAAACTTTCACAATTGATCAAACACACGATTTGTCAGATTTGTCATAGCAAGGAATCATGTCAACTCCGTCGCAGCGATTGTTTAGGATGTTTGTGACACATTCTGATTTTTTGGAGAGGAAACTTTTACCAAAAAAAAAACAAAAGGCCGGAAGACGCTCTTGTTGAAAGTTTGCTATTTTTAGCAGATAGCGTTATGTGACAAGAAAACAAGACGCTTTGCATATGAAGCCAGGGAGAATGTAGTAAACAGTGCGCAAGAATCTCTCGACGACGTCCAGACATATGGAGGAATGTGGCTCCGACTTATACGCACTGACATGTGAAAATCCGAGGGGGAAAGAAATCAAAAAAGAACCCCTGGAGCTCAACTCTAAAATTCTATCACGTCTTATCTGTATTTTGTATCTTATCGTCTACTCGCACAATCCCGAGGACTCTTCTGATGAGGCGTTACAAGACCACTTGAATAACATCGGTCAGAACACATCCTCTTGACAGGAGAAATGAGGTTGGAAAAGTGTCTCCCTCTCGTGCCCTCGAGCCACGTTCGCTTCAGCGAGTTGACCGATAGCAGAAGAATTGAATGAGATGACTGAATCACTTCTGCTCCCGCTTCATCGAATCTCCCATCATTCCTCACGGCGTATAATGCGAAGACTTTCCCGAGAAGAAAAGAGGAACACTGCTCCGCCAGTCGCTTCATAATCCATGTTTGATGTTGTTTGGACATTGGTTTGTTCAAGGAAGATCCGAGCAGGTCTATAGCAACTTGTGCAAACAAAAGCGCACTGGGTTAGTGTTTTGATACCACGCAGAATAACATCTCCGGGAAATTGTCTCATTTTGAAGATCTTCGGTGTCCACTTGTGTTAATCCTGTTGGTTTGTGATCTTAAAACAACACTAAAACAACATTTCGAAGTAGCAACTAAGTTTGTGTTGACGATCAGCAATGCAGGTAGATAGGTTATTATAGAACCACGTAGAACAAACCTGGCACCTCCACTAATATTATTTTAAAGTTCTGTTTATTGTGTTTATGGTTACTAGCTTACTGATGCATAATTTGTGTGCCAATAAGCCATGCGTTAAATAAATAAATTTAAGTATTGATGAAATATTATGAAAGAATTAGTATTTTATTGGATTAAGAACGGTAGGTAGTAAACTATGCATGCTATTTCTCTCTTAAATTACTGTTATCATCCGTGGCTGTAAAAGTACTTATTGTGTGTCTTGCCTGAATATAACACTGATTTGATTGCTTTCAGACGTTTTTCTGAGATTAATAATTTGATGGTGGTAATAACGGAAGGAAGTGCCGAGTCTCAATGATATCCAACTAGCAAGCATTAAAAGTAATTCAACTTTCAAATGTACCCAAAGTATATTACCTTTCTTTTCTTGTTTTACTTAAAAGTCAGTATAACTCTACTACACGAATTACTTTTTTGACAGTAGTATACATATAATATTCTCAAAAAACTCTAGCTTTCTTGTATCTCACTAATACACGATCTCAAAGAACTCATGTATGTTTTTGAATACTTTGTCAACCTCGATAAATTTGGTTACGCGCTGGCATATTGATTGACCTTTCAGTTTGTTCTTTGTCGAATAAAATGTGGTAAAGTTGTTTTTTTCCAATTCAATTTCCTCGTTAGCAATGGGATTTTGTGTGATTTTCTCAACACCGCTTACAAGATGTCTGTGTGTTTTGCGCTCTCTCGCCTTTCATGTCTGAGTATTCCAATCATCGGGTATTGGACGGCGGTTATCGCGTTTCCATAGATCCGGGTTTATTGGATACGTCGAATAACATCATATGTACAACTCGCAAACATATCAGCCAATCTGCTTTTCTTATACAAAAAAGTTTCTATCAAATCTTTCAAAAAATCGATATTTTGACGATAATTAGCAAAGTCATTTACTTGACAAACAAAATCAATATCAGTTTATATGTTGATTTTATTACAAAGTTAAATTCAGCGTCATTTTACTTAGAGAGCTTTTAAGTACCACGCGACTTTTTATTTTACGACGTTAAAAATAGAAAGTCGAGGAAGAAGATTGGTTTTCTTGAACAAATTTTTCTTTTTAACCAACACCTTTTGAAAGCGTAATAAATTATATTTAAAATTGCTACGATTTTCCAGAAGAAAACTGTAAAATGAATATCTTCACAAGTCGTAAAGTTAATATTCGTCCTTCAGATTATGCAATACAGCGACGAGAAGGTGGAATATCATTGGGGTATTTAATTAGAAATGTGACGGTTCTGTGAAAGTAATACGTTTTTCGTTGGTTTAACGAATGTTACCCGACAATTTCCCCACGGAGTTCGCCCTCCTTTATGACTTTCGGGTTGATGTGGCTACAGAATTAGCTTCACGGGGAATTAATTCACTCGAAAGTGCACCGTGTAACGGCGAAGAGAGCAGTCTGGGCTCAGGCAATATTCTTACCCAACATTCTGGAATTGTCGAGATACTTGTCTTACATTGAAATTTATTCGCCTCGTGACATTTTCACGTTTTAATTACTTTTTTAATCGGCTTAAAACAAAGTGGTCGTTAGATTTTGACATCTCAAAGTTCTTTGCCATATTTCAACTCGGAAGGCTGTAAAATGAAGGTGCAAAGGTACTATGTATTGATCAAAATGTCTACGGAACTGTTTTATCTTGAAATATGCAAAACTAACTTAAATAACTTTATAAACACGACGTAGGTACACTAAATCATACGTCTACTTAATTTTAAGCCATTAATCTATAAGCGACTTTAAACGGAAAGGAACCGTCTTTACTTCATTTTCGTCGATACGTATAAAATAAGATATCGAATAATCCGCCTGTAGGCAGTGATAAGTTTTAATAACTTGAATAATGCAATAAGCCGATATCCTTGTTAACTTTGAATTTCCATCCGCCTAAAGTTATAACATCGCTACGAAAATCCTTTGTAGCGTGAATTCGCAACTTATTTAACTATCTAATTACGAAAGTGACGATTCAAGGTTTGTGTGGTGTTAATAATTTGGCCTATGGAAATGGATTTTAAAATGTAGGTGGTAAATAAGTTAAGAATATTTAGAAACCATGCCCACCTTGGTGTGGATTGCTCAATGTTCTGCTGCATCAATGTTTTCTTTATATAGTTTTAAGGAAAATATCTACGTCTTCAATGTCGAGATATAATAAATGTTTTACATTTTGAATTCTCAAATTGTAAACAATTTAACAAAAATTATACATTTAGAGTCCAAAGCTTGAAGAGATAAGAATTCTTCAATCTCGTCACCAGACAGAAATTCCGCTAGAAAGTTAAGTAAACACCCGCCGGGTTGTAAAATACAGAACTTATAGAAACCAATCTTCAAATTTTCGGTAAAAGAACATTTTCCATAACAAGACAGAAAAACTATAGGTTTTCTGTCTTTGAAAACTAAATGTTGAAAGCAAATGCTAATAAAATTTAATTTTCTTTTAAAACGTATTTCTACTTCAATAACATATAGGTACATTTGAGTCTACCGTTATACAAAACTTAATATCAACGTTCAAAAAATTACAAAAAAAACATTTCAACGAATTTACACCAAAAGTAATAACATTTCTATCATTCAAATGCTGAGACCTGATTCCGGCCATAAATTTGTTTGGGAAAAGCCATTGAAAGGATTTTGTGTTGCATACTCAAGGATATGTGTGATACTCCATGGTGAACAACTTTGTTCGTTTGATTTCCGTGCAGAAACATTAATCTATTTGACAAGTGAAGTGAAGTCTTCACGCAATCTAACCCAAGTGTATTTGCTGAGGGATGAATGTCCATTGAGGGATGTTATTGCGCTGGAATTTGATTTGGTATCGGTGATTGCTGCTGGCAATTGCACTGCGTTTACTGCTCGAGGTTTATAGTGCATCGTAAAGGGACAACTACTACAAGATAAGAATAAATCATAGGCAACGTTTTATGGTACTTTTTAGCACACATGTGCTCAGAAAATTCTGAAGAAGGTAGTTTCTTAAATTTGATAAAGCCATTTCTACAATTGATTCAGTAAATAGCCAGCACGAATAATACGTCGATTCCTTATTGTTTTGCAATATTTAAGTCCAAATATGTTATAAGTTCATTCACTATAACATTCAAGAAACGCTATGAATAAACATCATACTCTTATCAAGTATTCAGAACTTTCTCGGAAAATCCAGTAGGTACACACTCAAAGCTAAAACAAAAAATATAACGTTAAAAACAAGTAGATTTTTATATATCCATGTTATTGATTTAAGAAGAAGTAATATTATTTCAATGAGAACGAAAATAAGAAAGCAAAAAATAGCGTACTAAAACACTGGAAAGTGGTTGGAAACAAGAATATTTTCCACTCAGAATGGATTTTATTTTTTAAAGTATTCAATAATTCATTCCATTAGCTCGAAATAATAGATTCTTATTAGTAAGTAATACGGAGGCATAAGTTCTCTTTCCGCTGCCGACTTTCCAGACTGAGCTTATTTTCGAAGTCGTGAGGCAAATTCTAAGACGGGTCCTTACTGATAGGCCACGACCGCCTCCTTTCCACCGCCTACCGTTTTCCCATGACTCTACAATATATTATCTCATAGGAGCTCCCACATCGTCCCTGCAACCTTTTGAGAATACAAAAAGGTTACTAGGGTTGAACGGAGTTGGGGGAAGACATTGGAACCGGCTGCATCATTGGGAATGGAGAGGACCAAGAATTTGATGTTCAGACTAAATTAAAGAAGGGCTGGGAAAAATATTCTTTTTAAACAGACCTCAATAAGAACGAGAACGAGTTTGGTAGGGAAATTGTAGACTTTTTTGGCTTCAAAGTTATTTTAGTTAGGTGCATTTTTTATAACTCTCTTTAGAAAATTTGAATAATTTCTTCTAGTATTATTATTAGGAAATCACTGTGTGTAACGCGTTGATAAGTGAGCATCGGTATGTTCAGCTGAATTTTCCAAACAAGAAACATATACCTAAGCCAACTGAAGTATATCGATCTAGTCAATATAACTACTACATTTTTGAAACTTTCATTTTACTTAGCAACTGACATTTATACACTCAGCCGTAAACAACCGCTACATTTGAGGATATTAGGACCAAAACGCAACTTTGCAAACAAATAATATTGAGGTTTCGAAGGCATTGTTTACAATGCCATTTTACAACACATATTTACATATTACTACTACTTATATTTACATATTATATTACGTTCAAAAACTTGTCATTGGAACAAATCTTTTTGGGTATAAAAATCGCATGTACTCAATTTACTTCTAGTAAACAGAACCGTTTTTTCGTGATTACTTCGGAATAATACAAAAGTACAATATAGTTGCGTTTCGATCCGAAGCTCCTCATTTGTAAAAGATCTAGGTGTGATGCATTTCTAAGACTAACAAAGATTTTTAAAAAATAGCTTAAAATAACAAAAACTCAATAGTTCAATTTGGCTTAAAATATTCAGCCAACACTACAATCAATAATCGAAGATATTTTTGTCACTTGCAAGTTGCAACCAAGAATTTAGTTCAAAAGTTGTAGAGCAAACCAGACAAGTGGTCTTTACAATCATACAAAAATAAAATACGCAAAACTTGCTTCGATCTAGTTCCTTAGCAACTGTTAAATCACTATCTCTCGGATGTAAATACACAACTGGATTATCATCTCCCAATTATCAACATAAAATACATACACGCGAATAATCTAAGTCTCTGAACCTCTCTGTGTTATCAGGGTCTGTGAATATAGTAGCTCGTCGTGGAGGGTCGAGATTGTTTTAGTAAACCACATCAAATAACTTTTATCTCATACACACTGACAGTATTTTTCAAAACACATTCATCTCAGATGTTTCAGCGGAACTAACCAAATCCTGCTCATTGACAACGCGACTGCATATTGGTCTGTGACAACCGTCTGTTGTGGCTGTATAATATTGTGGTGGAGCAACGCTTTGATTGTGATTTAGAAGCTACGAAAAGTTTCATTTGAACCGAAGCAAGTGAGGTCTGCTTTGAACACGTCAGGCACAAACTATGTGAAGGAAATTCTTCCAAGCGTAGCTTGGAAGAATCGGTCCTCTCGGTCCGTGTTGATTACATCATTACATGTACATACTTCTTCAGGTCCTGGCTTCAACCTGTGCATGCGCATGTGACTCTTTATTCCACGCAAAAACAATTATACTTCAAGTTAGGGCCGGTCTTTCAATAGTCTTCTAAACCAGTAGTTATGTTTTAAACGGTCATTCGAGGATTGTCATTGGTTGTTGCCATGGCTATATAGTTCAAATTGACTGTTTAAGGGGCATGCTCAAGTAGAGGTCTCCGATAGATATATGAACAAATATGCTTATTTAATAGATAATTTCCTTGTGCACCATATAAACGCAAGAAAAAGTGGGGTAGCCGAACTAATTTCCAAGATATATCACTTTATAAATTTGAGTTAGCCCTATCTTTAACATGGCAAGTTCGAAAAAAAACAGTAATTTTCCTAGTAAATATTAGATTCAAACTATTTTCCACCGATCTACTTTTTCTAAAAACTAATATTATGTGTATTGGACATTAAGGTATTTATTAAGAGTTTTATATTATACACCTACCGGTACGCTTTTAAAAGTTAGACGCCAAATTCTAAATAATTTTACTATATCTCATATGTTAAAATTTCCTCATAATCTGAAGACATCATATTGAAAACTCAATATAATTCGAGAGTTGCAAATTACAAGACATTTGATGAATCTTTTACATTAAAATAGAGTTGAAATGTTGAAAAAATTTACACAAATTGTAAATTTCAACAAAAGATATTTTCGGAAAATCTACTTGGCAATCCCTCCTTAAAAGTTACCAAGGAATTGAAAAACTGGTCTTTATTCAGCGCTCTTATATATTTTGTTGACACGTATTTTCTTTTCTATTACTTTAGGTGACTCTTTGATTAGTTCAATTTATCCCAACAGTTCGTACCCCAGGTTTTGAACACAATTTACATAATAATTGCTTATAAAACTTTGGGTCTCAACTTGGTACGAGTATTTCGTATTAGATGTTCAAATTAATTCGAAATATTTAAACTTTGCAAAACATATCGTTGACTTGTATTCAGAGTGCCTATTAACAGACTTGTCTTAAGCTACGTATCTGGTAGTAGAAAGCAAAACTAAACTTACATTCCCATTTGGAAATATTCGATTGTACGAAAACAACGTTAAAATATATTGATTCTGTAGTAGCTTCATGAAATTACTTCATAATGCAGTTTTTCATAATATCACGACATATAAACAAAAATGATGTTCTTTAAATCATTTTTATGATCTATTAAAACCTCAATAATAATGAAAACAGTTCAGTGAGAATAAACAAAAATTTAAATGAAAACCCTACATCTGCCACCAAATGTAGTGGGCATTCAAATTTCTTTTCACCCGCTTTTTATTTTGGCCAAACATCGTCGAAATATTTTTGTACTATTCCGCATTTCGTTGTGAAACGTTCATTAGTGTTTGTTTAATAATCTAGATAATTTTGCAAATTCATCAACGTATAATTGCACTACATTCAGTAGAGTATGAGTATATTACGTATTGGTAGGCATACAGACCAAGTAGTATGGCGTCCCGTATATTAATACGGCATGATATACTTTATGCAGCGGTATTAGACATATAAATTGCGCATAAATGGGGGGGGGGGGGAATTTAATATCGTTGTGCTATTTAAATGCGAACCATCTTCTCTCACTTTGCAATCATCTTCAAAGACTTGAGAACTAGCGGGAAGAAAAAATCATAATAATACCGAAATTGAAATTCTAAAACCATCTTAAAAAGTACTAGGAATATGAATCATTCTTGCAAAACGCTGAATGAAAAGCATATAGAATATATTTCCAATTCTTGGCAGAGTATGAAGTAGTTTGGATTAGAGTCCAATTGGTGTGTCAGGAAGTAATGTTCCACTTCATCAGGCGATTCCCGACATGAAAGTAATCCTTCCACCGAAACGACGCAGCAAAGATGGCGGCGACCCCCTTCAAAGTGGTTCCTCTGTGCGAATATGCACGGCTTTTTCCTCGCTAACCGCACGAAATAGTCGGGATTTTGACGGGGTGGAGTGAACCACTCGAGTAGGGGTCGAGAGTGCCGGGCCGCGAGAATGCCATCGGCTTTTCCACTTCGCTGCTGAAACATAAGCCATGCGAACCTACAGAAGGTTTAGCTATTATTGCGCGAATCAATACTCTAATTCTGGAGAATTATTGTCAGTGGGTGAAGTATTGGGGGCAGTTTTTCATACAAAGTCATGAAAGCGATACAGACTCTGCTGGAGAGACTAAATCCCGGAAGAATGCGCTGTGTAACTTGTTGAAACTAAGCCTACGGTGCTGCTCTCGAGTGGATTATTGTAGAAATACTCGAAGCTTAAAGTGGCAGTCTGATTTTAAAACGACTTTATTTTTAACAATGTAGTTGGTATTCTGAATATCGTGTTAATTATTTAAAATGTTATGTGTTTCCGGTAATCCGGAAATGGCTGATCAAGGCACTTCGCCTTCTCAGTCATTGACAATGACAGTATTACAGAAACAGTACAATAGAACATTTATGTTATTAAGGTCCAGTTTTTTAATACTCTGCTAAAACAAGTAATTAACTTAACAAAGTCATTCTTGGAATGTCATTGGTTAATCGACCTTTTAAAAATTAGTTAGAGTATTAATTAGAGTATTGAAAGACTGCCCCTAAGGACCTCTTTCAATACCATGCAAAATTTTAAACAGTTGATTAGGACTGTATTGCTATGGCAACAACCAATGGGATTCCTTGAACGACCGTTTATACTTATTAAAGTTTGGTTTTAACATAGTATTGAAAACTGGACCTAAATAGACAAAGCTATCATTTACCAAATACAGATAGAAATAGTGATATGGATAATATGCATGGGAGGGAGTGCATATTATCATATTGTGCATATTTTATTGCTGTTTGATGCAAACTGAGTAGGTAATTGCTGCATGCTGTTGAATTGCAATAAGGATTTTGCTAAAATTAGATTTAAATTAAAGACAGCCCTTTTACGATTTCCAGATATATCTCTATAAATAAGTTACGGGTAGAGATGAAACCTTGCCGGTCTCCAAAGTAATAATTTTTAAGTTAGATACACAATTATTATATTTTTAATAGTTTCTCCATAATCTGAACACAATTTACAGTGCAATACAAATATATTTTCTTTCAAAACGTAGACTAATTCTTCCAGCTATTTGTATGATAAATGAGTAGTTTTTCCTGTTTTTATCCAAACTTGTAGTTTTGCATGTATCCCCCATAGTTGGTATTTAATTGGTACATGCAAGACGCATGGAAGTAGCCAATGCTCTTCTGTCATTGGCCAGGAGGCCATAAACGTCAAGATGCAGTATACGTGTTGGACAAATTCAGTTGAATTTTATGTTAAGCCTTGGAACAGCTGGGTATTGATTGATGTATAAAATATTGCACATTCAAACTGAAATATCTTCGAAAGTATCCAAAGAAGATAACTTTTTATAGCATGGATCATGGATTCTAAAAATGTTGATCAGTTGGTAAATTTGTGCCTTTTCGCATAGCTAAAAATGTGGCTACATAGATAATGTAATGAAAGAAATTTTGATGATATTACTCCGTCTCATCGCAATTTGAAACTACTTATTCTTTGTTGGTTGAGAATTCAGAACGTTCTGAATTCATTGTTATGGCATTCAGTTTCAAGTTCATAATTTGAGTTGCAGTAAAATATCGTATTCACAATTTATGGTAACTAGACCATTGATTAATACAATAAGCAATGCAATTCAAAAGTCGTTATGTGATATTATAGTCTCTCATTCGTTGAATATCAAATAGTTTGTGGTTCGCCATCAGTCATCATATAACAATATGTAAGGAACTATTCGTCTTCAAAGCAATAATAAAGTTTAATGCACAAATCATAATAATTGAGGGTTATTATTCGCCTCATTCTCTGCTGGACGTTTTTATGGGGCATTTAGAACCTCTCTTTTTGTGCAAATCGCAACCCCCGAGGACACTGTGTGAAGCACACGATGTGGGTCATTGTCCAAACTTTGTCCAGGCTGCTTGCTTGAATAATGTGTGAAGTTCTGATTTGGATTGTTTGTCGGAAGTTAGTTTTGCGATCAAGTGTCGTAATGCGCATTCTGTGTCGTAGTCATTCTGTGTACGTAAGCCATTGGATCGTAGACGTAAATAACTTTATCTTAGGTGGCCGAATGAGAAGAGATATAAGACGGACAGTTTCTGGAAGATGCGCGAATACGTTGGCCGCCTTATTTTATATTTCGTAAACATAACGGTGACATAAGAAAATATGAACACATTTAACTTTCTTACATTCCGTCACCGTTACTTCAATTGTAGACCCTTACATATGTCTGAAAAGTCATTTATCTCTCAAACCTAGGAAGATAACTCCACTAAACGATCTTGGTTAAAGACAAGACGACGAAGATTTTGAGGTTATGTTCGTTATACGACGTGAAAACTGCTTCCTCGCCTTCTTTCCTCGTGACCATTTTGCTCTACTTTGCAGTTAAGTTCAAGTACTTAGATTATCTTTTGTGCTGAATAAGTTCAATAGTAAGTACTCCACTTTCTGTATTCCTCTTATTGAAGGGTTCCGTGGTTAAAACATCACACTTACTTCAGTTGCAGTATATCATTTTACGACAGTGCCATGCAAAATAGTTCAGAGCATATTCAAACATGAGCGGTGCAAATAAGAGTTGTAGATTTTAGAGCTGAATTCTCTTCAAATCACCGACTCCATCACGTTGATTATACACCAGAGCTGCATTCAGCAATATTACTTCTGCCACGACGTTTTTAATTATCTTCTAAAATAACATAATTACAAGTAATGTTTTGACGCGGTTGGGTTGTAAATCTCGGAAAAGTGTGTCGCTAAAATGAATGAACGCAGAGAATCAGCTGAGAATCTTTCGACTGGAAAATGTGGCGCATAACTTGGCGAATGAGGGAAAGGGAAATATTATGCAGTTGGTAGGGCGGTACAAATGCAAATGAGCATTTTCGACCCCCTCCCCCGCCCCTCTCCACCCCCTTGCATCGGGCGTAAGCTTAGGAGAGATGAGGGGTGAAGGAGGGCGGCGGGAAGGAGGTTCTATGGCAAAACTGCTGGTAATTTTCTCGCGTTATTACTAGGAAAATTAAAACTTAATATCCCGAATGCGAGTCCCAGATAAGCGAGACAAGAGTCCAAGCGTCGCCTCGTAAACCACAGATTTGGTTATTAAGAGAGCTCGGCACGGTGCGGCTTGGCGCGGCGCGGCACGGCACGGCACGGCACGGCACGGCACGGCGGCTGTCTGCGGTTCAAATCTCTTATTCAGAAGGCATTGGTTATCTTCAATTCACTGAACTGAAATGCCAATTAGGTACTTAATTTCAACATTTTTATTTACGATTTACTTTTTTATTTTTGTACAAATTGGCTTGAAGTTAAGTAACTTTTAAAAATACATTCAATATATCTTCGAAGAAAAAGATATAGATTAAAAAAGGTAGAATTACTGTTTGGTGCTACAATAACTCTATGCAGTTCAATAAACAGATATAAGTGGCAAAATATTAATAAGCGCTTCGATCAAAATATAATTTTCATATCTTTGACGTTCCCTTTGCCAGTGGCGCGTTTACTTACAAATTGAGGCGCAGTTTCGAATTAAACTTTGTCGATTTTTAGCTCAATCGCCAAAGAGGGAATACTGCACTTGGTGTAAGTTCGACAGTGTTCGTCATAATGACTGTTTGCTGTTCGCGCACAACGCAAATGACGCGTCGGAGAGTAAAAAACAAAAGATTACAATAATGACGCTTCATCTCTCATCGAGTCGACATTTCAAGTCTCTTTCTGTTTTTTATCACTTCTATAACCTGTCTCTTCCTCTTCATTCCGGCGCATTGTTTTTGCAGAAGTTTTCTAATATAAAGTTTTTGTCGCAACTTTCGTCCCTACAACTTGGACGTTCGAGAAATTGAGGAATTGAATGATTGTTGGACAAACTACAATACATATCTCAAAGTAGCGACACTAAATGCCAACAACAAATAGTATTTCGAGTGATATGCAAATAAATAAAACAGAAATGTTGTGGTTTACTTGCCTGTCATTTTACTGGACTTTCAGCAAATGCGTCACAGTTCTTTTTTTATATATAGCTCATCCTTGGATATAACTATGTAAAGGGAAAAATGTCAACAATTTCATTGCTGAAACTCTAAAGAGTACGAATACTTATGTACCTACGGCTGGTATGTCTGAATTAATTAAGTCTTTAATTAGTTTGGAAGCTCTGATACACATTTTTCAAAGTCATACAAAAATAATATATACAATTCTTTTCCTCTAGAAATTATTCAAGTTGCAATTTTCTCTCTGCGCACCTTGAATACCGACATTTTTAATTAGAGGTCTAATTACACAAATTATTAATTAAACTCCAAGGTACGGTTTACTCTACAATTACTCAGCTGGGGTTGGAATCACGATGCCTGCACAAGTATCAAGTCAGGGAAACAGAGACACTACCAATATTCTCCAAGTTCTTACAATTCAATTAAAGTGCGTCTACACACGTCCTGTCGCGCGGTGGCAACGGCACCGCACCACGGCAGAAGTCATGTATTGTTTCGCACCATTAGCACGAGAAAGGCGGTTAGGATTAAATTAATTCTCACTTATATCTCAACTACAAGAGAGGACCGACCCGCGAAAGTGTTGGTATGAGATATTTATTGCCAGGAGAACGAAGGAGACAACGGTGGAACATCTATTTGTGTAAATAAGGGGCGTGTTTGTTGCTGGAGTACAGAAGGGGTTGTTCCTTGTTTTAGCCCAGGTCTCGATCAATTGTTTGCGGATGCCTTTTGTTAGCAGCTCTTTTAACTTAACAAAGATCGATGATATGAACACAACAAAACGAATTCATTAGATCGATGGAAAACTTTTTGAATTTTATCAATCCTTTATTGAATTGCATAGATTTTCACATCCACAGCGAACTTTTAAAGTATAGCCATGAGATAAAACAGTTTTAAAAAAATTGTGATTTTGTTTATGGCTGTATTTTGAAAAGGGCACAAAACATAAGAATAATTATCAAAGAGACTACGTAAATTTAAAATAAAAGTGTTCTTGCCAGGAAACTAACTCAAAGTGTAAGTTGTAGTTCGTTACAATCTTAACAGAATAGGAAGAGCAAAATCGTGTCAACGACTGCAGTACTTAGCAAAAGTATTATGAAAGTTCCCTACAATACGCTTTGATGTCGCCCAGACACAGTGATATTATAAAGCAGTCCCTGCTCGATCGTCTTTCAGTCTAAATCAACACGCGAACGGTTCGCAGCGCCCGATGGAGACATTAAAGTGGCAAAGATTAGCAACACTCCGCTGAAGAGATTTGAGGCGGCGCGACGCTCGACGGCGGCGTCTCGGCGCCTCCTTGTCGAACGCAATACGTGTGTCTCGGGCGTCGGTAGGTGTATATATATATCTTTCTCTCTCAAACAAAGCGCGAAGATTTATCATTCAGACAGTTGGGAATAGTCAGTCAAATTAAGTTAGAACTTCACAATCCTACTTGACACGTTAGCCAGATTGTTATATTCCAACGGAGAAGGGAATCACTCGAAGTAATTAATCTAGAGGAAGATTTTGATACTAATTCTACATTTGTTTACATTCGATACAGTTCGTTTCCTCAGAATGTTATTGTTCGAAGTCAACTTTTACGGGACATCATAGACACAAACAAACTGCTTCTGAATCTGTTAAGAGCATTTTGTGATCATTTTAAAATAATTAATGTTGGCGAGTACAGAAAAATACATTGAAAATTAAGTTATGAATGGATGTAAAAATATCGAGACATTTAGGTTTACAGTAATTTGATTTTAATGAGAATAGATACCTCGGAAAAATAGAATATTATACGGATTTAAAAAAAATGTGAAAATCATGGAAAATTTCTTGAAACTAAAGCTTATTTTTGGAAAGTCATCTACATGAAAGCAATTAATATTTTAAACATTCTGAAATGAGAAAAATAATTACCTTGTCTTTGTTGAACTCCGCGTTCGATTTTTAAAACACTGATTTTAGGCGGAGTATCATGGAGTTGAAACACCGTAACGCCGTGGAGTGTCATGGAGTTGAAACACCGTAACACAGTGGAGTTAATTAGCTTTTTATAATGGGTTTAACGTCGCACTGCTCTACAACTAGGCTCATGGCGCCGGATGAATTATCATGAGGGTGATTGGGAGATGATGCTGATGATTAGAACTAAGATGTTTAGGACATATGAAATGTCCAAAAAGGCAGGCAAATAGTAGCTAAAAAAGGACCATAAAATACCGAAAAAGGACCAATGAAATGTTATGCTTTGTAATATTCGTCAACATAATAATCATTCGATTTATTGGTTAAGGAGTTGAATTTGGAGTAAGACACTATAAAATGCACTTAAATTATTGTATGAATGTGTCAATGTGTCAAGTATCATTGTTGGTCATCCAAGTGGAGGATAGACATTTGGTAAAGATAACAATTGTTGTAACTCGAAACAAATATTTGATATAATTTTTCCTAATAAGTTTAAAAAAGGACAAAAAGACAATAAGCAAGAAAAGGTCTGCATTCATAAAAAAAAATTTGAAAAAGGCATTTTCAGGTAAAATAAAACACTTATTTTTTAAATCAGGAACACATGAAACATATTTATGAATCATTTTTAGACGTGTCTGAACAAAAACTTAAAAAAGGATATGTCCTAAACATCATAGCCCTACTGATGATGATGATGATGATGATGGAGAGGAAACGGTGGAAGGTGGGAAGGACGCGGCCCTGCTCTATTAGTCCTCTAATTACCTTTGAAGCATGTTTATGACTAAGAAAGAACTCAGTGAGGAAGATATCGGTCAACGAATCAAACTCGGACTCCGTTGATACAAATCAAGTGCGTTGCCTCCTGAGCCAACTTGCTCCATGACGTCATGAAGAAACTTAAAGATGCTCTGCGTCTATTTGACTTCATCCATCTTGATTATCTTGGCAGCGTTATGTTCCACAATTACATCGTTACAAAGTCAACTAACATCTGACATCTGACACTATGGCTGGATGATACTTTCTCACTTTCTGTTTCTAAAACTAGGAAAATGCCATGTGTAACGCGTTGATAAGCGAACACTGATGTGTGCAAAACACGAATCGTTCCGTAACATACGGAAGATATCATGCCACCACGTAAACATAGCCTGAACCAATCAATCAATATCTACTACCTATCTGCTTTCACTGCAACTTTGTAACAACAGCAATATGCAAATCCTGGATAAAAATAAAAATCCCACAATGATCATGTTCCGGATAATTTACATTCATATAAAGTAATTTTGACTAAAGATAGGCTTAAAGTCTCAATAACTCTTTTCTTTACCTATTAGGAAAATCAGTAATGTTGATAAATAATCAAATCTATGATAATTGACAAGCGTAGCGAGCGTCACCAAGGTACTCTTACGACACTCTGTTCTTTTTTGGTTGTTTCCTGCACTGCCCAGGTCAAACCGTTCAAACAATCGATCTGAAATGTTGCACACATACTAATATAATCTATGCGGTCTCTGGAATCGTTTTTGAACGGGATCCTGATATTTTTTATATTTTTTAGAAAATTAAAGATCGAACTTTTTCGTTGGGTCGCATAATCATTGGGACCAACATTATCTGTATTTTTGAAAATTTTCAGACTAATCTGTCCTTGAATCCAAAATTTATTAACATTTTACGGTCATTTTGCGTGTTGGCTGTCAAATTACGAGAGGGAATTCAAATATTTTATCAATGCCTCTTCGATGCTTCAGTTCCAAGGTCTTTAGAGCGGAAACTTTCAAACGCATATGTATTCTCATGCAATACGGAGGTTCAACTGAATATACGCCGTTCAATAGATCGATATGAAGTTTTGTACACACATGAGTGAGTGGTCCCAGGGGCTGGATTCACAAAGAATAATATCTCCTAATATGTATTATCTTTTGTATTAGTAATATTCGTATTAGTATTAGTAATAGTGCTAATAAATCGTATTAGCAGATAAAACCTTTTGTGAATCCAGCACCAGGTGTATTTTTTGAACTAGATACTGTGATTATTGAAAATTAACAGGAACCATTTGATTGATCAACTTAAAACTTTGCATGATCATTGGGAACAATATTTTAGGAGTATTTGGATATTTTCATATAAATTTGTGACGAAATTCAAGAATTATTGGCTTTTAATGACATTTTCGATATACAGAATTTCGGTTCGAGGTGTTGCGCGTATCCGTGCTCGCTATTAACGCGTTACACAGAGCGTTTTCCTAGTGATAAAATTAAATTATTCAATCTATAAATCTGTTGGTTCTAATGACCATCCAAAATTTGAAGTTGTTCGGAGAATGTTCAATATAATTTTTCAACCAATCAGAGGATTTTACTCAAAAAAAGTATAGTTTTCTTACTATACACAAGGATGTGATTGATTCCCTAATATTTAGGTGTTTATAAGTTAAAGTATTGCGTTGTCAGAAGCATCAGGCCACACGCACTGTGTAACCTCAAACGGGGGTGAAAGTGGTGAAAGTCTTATTGCGGGTATAACGTTTGCCCCTTCTTAACGGTGGAATGGGGTGGGGGGGGGAACGCTGGCGGAAGGGGATGGGCGCCACGTGCTTCTGGGGTACGAGGAAGCACGAAGCTCGTAAACAAAACACCTTGAACACAATCACACTTGAACAATACTTTTAATAACTCTTAATCCCACAGCACAAGTCGTCGTAAGACAGTCCGACAAATAATAATGATCAACACTCTTTCTCTGTACAAAAATCAGTTGCCTGCGTCGGTTTCTAGAAACGTCTCTCTAACAACACACAACACAACCAGTTCCGTCGCTGGCCGGTCACAACTCCCGAGCCCCTGCTCGAACGCGTGAGGGGTTGTATGACCGGTTGACCTCGGGCGGCCGCCCTCCCTCAGTTTACATGTTACAAACTCCACCTTTTCCTCTTTTAAGAATTTATTTTATAAATTATCTTCTGCTTCGGGCGTCGCATCCGGCTTGAGATCTTGTACGTGCCACCTGGTTGGAAGTACTCGCCCATCTTCCTCCCGCAGCTCGTAGACTAGGTTGGACACCCGCTTGTGGATGAAGCACCGCGTATACTTCGGTGCTAACTTCGCCGTGAAGTAGCGCGCGGCATCTGATTGGGGAAAAGTCTTTCTCCAAACAACATCTCCTGGTTGAAATTGCAGTGGACGGCGACGGAGGTTGTAGATCCGGCTGTTCTTCTCGTGGGCTCTTTGGAGTCTATCAGTAACCTCGGCGTAGAGTGCGGGAAGTTCCTTTAATAGCTTGGCCCGAGGTTCGCGTGGACCCATCCTCGGAGCGTAACCATCTTCTTCCAACTTGCGGTACGACGTCCCGGACAAGAAGAGTTCTCGGCCAAAGTTGAGAAAAGCGGGTGTGAAACCCGTCGCTTCGTGTGTCGCCGTACAGATGGCGTGCCTCAACTGTGGTAAATTCTTGTCCCAACTCCGATGGTTTTCCTTCACGTACGACGCTATCATCGTCTTCAGGACGCGATTGATTCTCTCTGTCGGGTTCGCTTGCGGGTGGTAATTTGGGTTGTAAAGGATTTTCCCCCCATAGCCGGTAACTTTATCCACAAACTGTTTACTGGTGTACTGAGTTCCGTTGTCGCAGATCACATATTGGGGAGCTCCATACACGAGAAACACTTCATGCTCCATGATTTGGGCTATCTTCTCTGCAGTTGCAGTTCGTAACGGGAAGAGTAAGGTATATTTGGTGAAACAGTCGGCAATCACTAACAGGAACCGGTTTTGTTTAGAGGAAACCGGGAAAGGGCCCATCAGATCTGTGGAGATCATTTGCCAAGGATTGGTGACTTCCCGTTGGCTTCCCATCAACCCCGCTGGTAGTTGTTGCACAGGCTTGAGGGATTGGCAGACCTTGCACTTCTGGACATAACGACTGATGTCGGCGGCCATGCCTGGCCAGTAGTACGTTTCGGATATCCTCTTGATAGTCTTAAAGGTTCCCAGATGCCCGGCTGTCGGCTGATCATGGTATTCTACTAGAAGACTTTTCCGCAGTGATCTCGGAACTACCATCCTCCAGCCTTCGTCTTCTGGAGTTAGTAGGAACTGTTTTTTTCTTCGTAGTAAACGCTTCCACAACTTATCATCTTCAGCCTTCCAGTTCGGATAATTTTGAGGATAATCCATTACTTTCTTGAGTTGGGCCGTATACCAGTCATCATGGTCGTCCTTGGTGATTTCAATAGACTCCAGAAGTCCCACGGATCTCGACAAGGCATCCGGTACAGCATGGTTCCTCCCGGGTCTATGCAGAATTTCGAACGAGTACTGTTGCAGCCTTATCGCCCAACGAGCGAGCCGTCCTCTCGGGTCTTTGAGGTTATGTAGCCAGATTAAGGAATGATGGTCCGTGATGACTGTGAATGGAGAGCCTTCCACATACGGTCTAAATTTCTCCACTGCCCAGACCACCGCTAAGCACTCCAATTCCGTGGTGGTGAAGACCCGTTCACTCTTTGTCAATGACCGGCTGGCATACGCAATGACCTTTTCTCCATCTTCAAACTCTTGTGAGATAACTGCTCCCAGACCCACTTCTGAAGCGTCAGTTTGTATCAGAAATGGCCGGTTGAAGTCGGGACAGGTGAGGAGGGGAGCTTCTACTAAATGGCTCTTGATTTGTCGAAAAGCCAGATCATGCTTTTCCTCCCACTTCCAGGGCGGATTTCTTTGGCCCTTTCGCACCCCTTTAGTCAACTCATTCAGTGGTACCATTTTCGTGGCGAAATCTGGTACGAAACGTCGGTACCAACTTGCCAGTCCAATGAAACGTCTAACTTCAGTAACATTCTTGGGCGTCGGGTAGTTAATCATCGCCGTAACCTTTTCAGTGTTCACGCGTAAACCCCCCTCATCAACCATGTACCCAAGGTACTTCAACTCTGAACGGCCAAATTGACATTTGTCCTTATTTAATGTCAGGCCCGCCGCCTTCAACTTCTGCAACACCTTCTGTAGAACCTCGAAGTGTGCTTCAAAAGTAGGAGTAACAATTATCACGTCATCTAGATACACAAATACGTGGGGATCTAGTTCTGGGCCTAATACTCGGTCTATTAAACGTTGCCACGTTGCTGGAGAATTATGCAACCCGAAGGGCATCCGCCGGAATTGGAAAAGACCCCGGCCCGCCACTGCAAATGCCGTCTTTTCCTTGCTCTCTTCTTCCAGGGGCACTTGCCAATACGCCGTTTTCAGGTCTAGGGAGGACATGTACATTGCATTCCTTAACCGGTCCAAGATAGCTGACACGTACGGCAAAGGATATGCGTCACGTTTGGTCACTGCATTCACTCTTCTGAAGTCTATGCATACCCTAAAGGCCTTGGAATCTGGTTTCTCTACTAGCATAATAGGTGAACTCCATGCACTGGTTGAAGGTTCGACTACTCCGTCCCTTAACATTTCGTCGAGTTCCTTATTAATCTGCTTCTGTATGACCGGTGAATAAGGGTAGTACCGTTGTTTGATGGGAGCCGCATCTCCTGTATCGATCTTATGATGCACTAAACCTGTTACCCCTAGCTTATCCTGTGGGAGAGCCATCAAATCTGTCACCATCTTCTCCAACTGAATTCTTTCCTTGGGTGAGAGTCTGTCCTTGATTTGAGTACACTCGGCTACCCGGGGTATTTCTCCACTATCACTAAAGGTCCAGGTACCCTGCGCTACATCGGGGACAAACCTCATTGTCTTCCAAAAGTCGATCCCTAAGTATAAGGCACGCTCCAGTAATGGGACTACCAAAATTGGTAAAACTTTTACTCTCCCATCTAATTCAATCGGCAGATCAGCCTCTCCTAACACTTGACAAGAACGTCCATCAGCAACGCGCACCATACCTGCTTCCATTTTCCGAAGAGGAGGATGAAGTGCTTTGATCTTCTCCCAGCCGCCCCGACCAAGAATCGTTCTTGATGCTCCGGAATCCAGAAGACCCTGCATTGCTATCCCCAACACGTGTACCTTCAGGCTAGGCCGACTATCATTCCCTGCCGATGCCAGGATATGGTCCAGCTTGGCTCGAAGACTATGATTGGCTACCACGTCTAACCAGTCACACCACTCTTCGTTAGGAGGCGAACATATCAGCTTTGCAGGAGGAGTCCGCCCTACACTCGACCCGCTGCTGCTTTTCCCGCACGTTCACGGCAAGGGATACAATTTGGCTTCAAAACGTTTGCTGCACCACAACCATAACAGAACACTGACCTTTTTGCCAAACAATCGCGATAGGTGTGGTCGGTACCTTGACAGTTCCAACATGGCCCTCTGCTGCCTCTCGAGGTCGCTGTGGAGACGTCCGCTAGATTCTCTTCCTGTACCGCACCGACGTTCGGGCCTGGACGATCTGGCAGTCTTCGGCGTCCATGGTAGGCCAGGTCAGGTTCGATAGAATTCTTCTGCTGCACGGGATGCTGAAATTTGCGTACCCGTTGCCGGCTGTACTCCAGCTTCCGTCCCAGGCTAAGAAGGTCGGCCACGGACTCGATCTGCTGCAAACTTAACCTGTCCACATAAAACGGGTCTAAGTTTTTCCGAATTATACTTAGCTGGACGGATTCGGCCAAAGGTGTCTGCAGCCGCGCCATGTAGTTCCTCATGAAGGCGACGTAGATTCCAATGGTTTCCTCCGGTCCTTGAGTTCGCTTCTTAATTTCGTCGAGTAACTCCTCGTCATAGTCGGGTGATAGGAACTCTTCTCGTAGTTTTTGCGTGAGGTCTTCCCAGGAGCCGAGCTGCCGCCTAATGGATCGGTACCATACTAATGCTGAGCCGTCGAATAAATCCATTGCTTCCACTAGTAAGTCTTCCTTCGATCGTAGTCTGGACTCACATAATTCTTCGATGCGTTCCAGGAAGGCGCTTACACTCAACCCACGGCCGTCCCCCGTAAAGGTAACTCCCCAGTCTCTGGCTGGAACATACTTTTTCCTGGCACTGGTCTCGCCGGTTGCTAACTTAGCCAAGGCATCTGACAAAGTTTTATTGGCCGCCAATATAGCTAACGGGTCTGAAAGCAGTTTTTCCTTAAGCTTGTCCCCGCACTTGGCTGCTTCCTGTATCAGCTCCGTTCGTCTTGTACACACGTCCGCGATGAGTGCACTCACCCTTCCGAGCCGGCGCAAGATGTGTCCCAAACGTGTTTCTATTCGTTTGTACTCCGAATCCGCCTTGGACGAACCGCTGTAGTTGGTAATCGCTGTATTCAGGTCCGCTATTTTCATCTTGCACGTTTCAAGCTCCTCTTCCGGATCCAGAGTGGTTTCTTGCGGGCAGGTGCTCTTCCCCTCCTTCTCGGTCTTGAGGGCCTGGGCGAGGACGGTTTTCATTTCGGCAACGGTGGTCAGTCCCTCGCCTAGTCCGCGTATCTTCAACTCATACTCGATCTCGTCACGCGTCAGTCGTGTGTAATCCATTTTCAAAATTTCGGTCCCACGTCGGGCGCCAGTTATAACGTTTGCCCCTTCTTAACGGTGGAATGGGGTGGGGGGGGAACGCTGGCGGAAGGGGATGGGCGCCACGTGCTTCTGGGGTACGAGGAAGCACGAAGCTCGTAAACAAAACACCTTGAACACAATCACACTTGAACAATACTTTTAATAACTCTTAATCCCACAGCACAAGTCGTCGTAAGACAGTCCGACAAATAATAATGATCAACACTCTTTCTCTGTACAAAAATCAGTTGCCTGCGTCGGTTTCTAGAAACGTCTCTCTAACAACACACAACACAACCAGTTCCGTCGCTGGCCGGTCACAACTCCCGAGCCCCTGCTCGAGCGCGTGAGGGGTTGTATGACCGGTTGACCTCGGGCGGCCGCCCTCCCTCAGTTTACATGTTACACGGGGTGCAATAAGCACATGAGACTAAAATAATACAAGCACGAATTTCATTTTCATTTTCCTTACTTTGATACAATCTAAATACAGAATGTTTCTCCTTCAAATTGTGATTTTGTTATTTTTGAAGTGACTTTTCTGTGCGTGGGCATAAGCTATGAATTAGTTCGAAGTGGTATGATTGACCTGACATTATGTTACTTTTATCCTCTAGCATCAGTGTATATTTTCCATCTCTTCCCACAGGAGCATCACGGCTCGTCTCGCAAAACACGAGATTGTCGCCAGCTGGACCAACAATCTCGTAGTCGCTTTTTACAGAGTTGCCTCAGCGGCTCGAAGAATCGGATCGGTCAGTTCCATGGCTCCTCAAATTAACAGTTCGGCTTTTCTATGGTAAAAACATGTAAATAGCAGGACATTTTACCAACAATTCTGAGAACTAATTGCTGAAATGAAATACATTCTGTTCGCTTATTTGGCGTCCGAGTAGTGGAAAGCAAGGCCACTTTTCCGGAGTGAGACGTCACAATGACAAAACTAGTAAATGTCATTCACAACATCAACTAAATTGTATTTTTTGTGAAAGTATTATTCATTAACTAACTAGTCTCATTAACTAAACAGACAAAAAAAAAGGTAACATTTTAGAGTAAATTTTTCATATAAATTGTAGACTTTTGATTTTGGACAGCAAATTGTTTTTGCATACCGGTGAACAAAAAGCGCGCGTTATTAAAAAGAACCGGACGCTTAGCGAAGAATCAGCTGTTTGTTGAGTTTGCACAGTTTGAAGGGAGATCGAGATCGAGAGTTTATGGTTTATGGCGCTCAAACGCGAGCTTATCACCGCCAGTCAAAAGTTTGAAGAGAAACAGTTAATTACCAACTTACAGGAGGACATAGGCAAAAATTATCTAGATAGTTATCTAGATAAATAATTTGTATCTATTATCTTATCTAGATAATTAAATAATTGGTTATCTTTATCTAGATAAAAAAATATAAAATTCAAAATGCATATGTATTAATGAACATGCTCGACCTCAAATGTAAGATGATATGAAAAAGGAAATTCATTATCTATTATATCTAGATTATTATTTTTTATCATTATCTATTATCTAGATGATTTCTTGTAAATTTATCTATTATCTTATCTAGATAACTTTTGTCAGGTTATCTTTATCGTTATCTAGATAAAAATAAAATTATCTAATCCCAACACTGGACAGAGGGAATAGTGTATTTATTGTGTTTGGAATTCTTTTCAAGAAAGTGTGAATGCATGCCGAAAAGTACAGACTTGCTGCAGAAGGCATACAGCTGGACATATATTGCTGGACAATTATTACTAATAATATGATGTTTAGTTGTCCACGTGGTGGTTAAAAGTCGAACCGACATTCCGAAATCGATAAAAGCTAACTGGGAAAGTATTTTGCAACACCAATATTTACCATGGAGTAATATTTCGTTGAGTCAATATTGTAGTTCTATATTTGCAGACAAATGATATTACACAGATCTAGAAGTAAGTCCAAATGTGCTTGTTCTTGTCGTTTTACTCGAATTCTATGAATAAAAATAAAATGTCTCAGAACAGGCAATATGGTAATTACTTAAGCTATCTTTAAAAGTCATACGGCTATAAACTTGACAAATGTAGGGTTAAATTAGCCAGGTTGCAATTAGGTACAAATGTAGGGTTAAATAATTTGTCAAGTTTAAAATTTGAGCGAGCGTCTCCTTTTGGCTCTTTTGGCTCGGACCTCTGTTTTTCTTGTTTTTTTTCTGTTACTGACGATATACAGGTCACAGTTTTTTTTGATCAAGCTGAAATTTTGCACACATGTACGGACCATTTCTGGGCGTTGCAGACCCTAATGTTTTTTAAATCCATTGATTGGTTCAAATTTAAAAAAAATTATCTTTCGATTGGTTGGTTTGATCAATTTGAAATTTTGACAAGTCATTACCACTAACATTTTACCCAATCATACAAAGTTTCAGCCAAATCCTCCCATTGGTTAAAATTTAAAACCATCTTTACTGTTATTTTTTAAATTTAAACTAGAACCGTTTGACCGATCAACTTAAAACTTTGCATGGTCATTGGGACCAACATTATCTGTGTTTTCGACAATTTTCAGACAAATCTGTGTTTAAATCCAAAAGTTATTGACATTTTACGGACATTTTGCTTTTTGCTATGGATCACGGCAACATTGACGCCTCAGTTTTAACGTTCCAAGGTGGTTAGAACAGAAACTTTCAAACGCATAATTATGACACTAATAATCAACAGCACTGCGATCGTATAACTTTCAATAGACAGAATTTTGGTTCGAGGTGTTGCGCGTATACGTGCTCGCTCATCAACGCGTCACACAGAGCGTTTTCCTAGTAGTACCTACATTTAATTAGATTACGGTGCGAGAGAAAGAGAGAATGCGAGAGAATAAACGACCTCTACCGCCCTACCGGACGAGGGGTTATCTGTTTATGCCATTAGACATTGCCCGTCAATGTGTATTAAAATCGGAGATTTTTGAATTATATTTGGTTACCTTTGACAGCCTGAGCATCAGAATTTCCAGGCTCAAGTCTATAAAATGCGGCTTTCCATTAGTATTCCAGATCCATCAATGTCGTGTCATCCAGAATTATAGAATTGCGATTAACATTGCATGATGGGACGGACTTTTGTGATTCGTTCGAGCCAGTGGCACGGGGAATTGTGGTCAAAGTTTCACAAATATTTTATGTATATCCAGAGAAATATCTGCTCTCTTAATCTGAAAACATATAACTTAGTCCATAATCTTTCCACTAGGAGTCGTTGTTTGCTTATCTCCGTGTTCCATTCCATGTTCAGTAATCTTTCGTCCACATTGTCTAAACTTTACAGCTTTCTCTTCCATCCTTCACTACTCTCTCCCGTCGTTTCTTTCAATTTACTTCTCGGGAGTTTCCCAATTCCAGTCATTTCACTTTCCAATCTAAAATCCGTTTTATTGGATCAAATTGTATCAGATCCTCTTGAATCATTTCTGTTGGACGAAATAAAACCAGATTATTAATTGTGATTGACTTCAGTTATTGAGTTACATCAAGTGGTGTGCAACATCGCTTGAAATGTATTGGTAGAATATTCGTTTTTTATTCTGTGTAAAATGGAGTACCATTCATCGACATTCTATATGTCAATCACTACATTTGCATGTGCAGTCCACCTGCATTGTGCACATCCGGTTAACTCTATATTCCAGCTCGGTATATAATCTGTTTGATCCTGGAAGCATATGTGGGATTAGTTTAACCAACGTTTTGTTCTCTTTCCTATGCATAATGAAGATTAGCATTCGTTCCACAACGCGAGTTGAAATATGCATTTGAATATTTGACAGGAAGAGCTCTCTATCTCGTCGATGCGCTGGTACATTGACGAGGTGAACTTGTGAGGAGGAAGGTTATTAATTATCTTGAAGCATCGTGGCAGTGCCAACTTTGAGGTATTGTAAGCGGTAAGATCAGACTTCCCAACTTGCCAGAAGTAAACCGACGTCGTAGTGGCAGATTGAGTTAGAGTTGCGGGGGTAATATACACCATAACGACCCCACTTGTGGGACTAGGGGTGTATATATGTATCGTCTATAGGCAATGTCGTTGGATGGAATTCAATCATAGGTTTCAACAATAAATTAAAATAGATAATTGAATATTGAAATACGATACACAGACAGTGCACAGCTCGGTCTCCCGAAATCGACATTGCAAATAATATTTTGTATTACTATTGTGAAAATATCGATAAGTACAAATAATAAGGACAAGCATGCTCATCACTCGAAAATATTAAAATGTTAATTCATAAAAATAAGATAGAAATGGCATGTGACATTTTGACGGAAAACGGTGTGATATGACCAATCCTGCACCAGGATAGATTTTAAAATTAACAATTTTGACAAAAAATCTTTTTCTGTATTATTTGTGAGTGAACATCAACTGTGTACTGCATTATATATATGTATTTAATCCACATAAGTCCCTTTTAGGGACATAGTGGAAGAGTGTTTATTGTAAACTATTTTTTTTGTTAATAAAAGAGATGTTCAAAACAAAAACAATACAACAATAAATATAATAACATTTCAGATTTCAGGGACATCTCAACCAAACTATTTTAAAATCTATTTTAGATGAGACTTCCCTATTGCGTATATGAACTATAATTCTACATAGGATGACGGAGTTAGCTAACATGAATTATTTTCTTCCAGTAAGATGAGACCTAATTCCTCAAAATCTCCTAAGGCACAACAAACAGTAGTCTTGAGTGCTTTATTGTTTATACAGGCGAGGAGTTAGCAGTTGGATTAGTCTTGAATAATAAGATGGCTAATTCATGATAATGACCGAGTACTACTTCCGTGATGTATCAGGTTGTTTGGTACATTTTGCAGTTGATTGTACCAGCACTAGAGGTATGCTTTAAACATTGTTTCATATACAGCATCCGTTAATTTCATCCTTTCATTCTGAGGTTTCCTCATCCCATTTTAAGTAGATAAAAAACAAGAGCGGCAGCATGAGATTACACAACCATAACATTTTTATAAAGGACCCCGCATGTATACTCTTTTATTCTCTTCTCTATTCTAACCCATGAAGAATTCATCGGGACAAAATGGCTCAACTTTGGACGAATAACAAAATAAAGTACATCCGAAAATCTCGTTTGTTCATGGTAAAAGTAGACCTCACCTTAAGGGAGTTGAATAGTTTAATTTTAAGAGTCAACTCGAGAGCTTGGAAAGGTTGTATTTGGAACACACATAACAAAGTATGCAAATAAGTACACTTCGAACCCAGTGCTCTTGTTCCATTGGGGAAGTAGTGGCTGAGAATTAGTTACTTCCTCATAATTTAATTAGTACGACACAATTCTGAACTCATTACATGTGAATTAAAATCCAAGTGAGTAGTATATTGAACTATCTGCCAAGTTCTATCATTTTCGAGTAGATATTCAACTATTCCATTAGAAGTGAAACCCGTCTAGAAGTTAAACTGATTCCTAGAACTTCATTTGCTAGGCAATCTCTCGGAAGATAATAACAATTATTTAATTGTACTCTTCGTTAATTTGTCTGAATCGAAAATATTGCTTTTAAATAATACTGCATTCCTATTGCATAATCTTAATTTATTTGTTTCGTTTATTTACTTCTAACTAATTGAAATTTATTTACTCACGGTAGTGGAAAGAAATAATGCACAGTCAACCCATTACGTTCTGATAATCTCCATCCTTACAGCGTTCTTATTGTTTCATTAATATACAATTATTAACTATATACTGTATGGCCTCAAGGCCATAAAATGGCTAGACAGTAGGGAAGATTGGGTGAGTTGGGCAATACATAATGTAAAAAGAAAATGTGTTTTGTCGAATAGTTTCAAAAGTAGACGTTCGCCCTCTGATTTCATTTTCACGTTACAACTTCAATCCCACAGGCTTGTATCCAGCAAATACAAGCGTATATAACAGACGTCAAGTCCTATTGAATTAGACGGCTCGATCTCATTAGGCCTCCAACTACTTCCACCACCATTGGGACACTTGAATCACGTGCTTTAACGAGCTTATCACGGAACTTGAGCTGCAAGGTGCAAATCCGGCGTCGCGGCGGCAGGCGTCGTGGAACCCAAAGCCGCTTATGCACGTCATGGCGACGCCGATAACAAGATTCCATCGAGAGTAGCCTAATTAGCGTGCATGATTACGTCATTCCAAGAGACTAACAGCGTTACAAGTTTGAGCCGGACACCGAATCAGGTCAGATGTGTCCTCTGAATCTGTTGAATGTGAAAACATCTTCGGTCCACGTCACTAATCATATCACTGCCCTTTATATCACTAGGTACAATAGGAAAACGATCAGTGAAATTGATTATACGTGAGCCTTCGAATTGCATGGAAATATTATGCTGTTCCATTTAAAGTCTTGAACTCCAATTACTAGGAAAACGCTCTGTGTAACGCGTTGATGAGCGAGCATTAGTATTGCATGCGAACTGAAATGCGTTTGCAAGCTGCTGCTCTATGCCTTGAAACTGAGTCAAGAAAGTAGTGATGAAATAAGTGAAAATTTTTGGCATAAATTTGTAAAAATTTCAAGATTATGTCAATGTCAGTAACTTTTGAAGATAATGACATATTAGTCTGAAATTTGTTATATACCTAAAATGTTGGTCCTAATGAATGGCCATGCGAAGTTTGAAGTTGTTCGGTTGAACGGTTCAATTTTTTTAATTTAAAAAATCCACAGAATCTCGAAAAACTATACACGAGACTGCTTTTGTGAATAAGTGTGTGTACAAAATTCCGATCGGTCGGTTGAATGGTTTGGCATTGCATACAAAATGAAAATGCCATAAGAGTACCGTAAAACTAGCAGTAAGGTGTAAAAAGCCCGTGTCACGGAATCTTCTTATCACTTTTGCAATAGACAGTGGAGTAAGTCATTATAGTTATGCTGTGTGAAGAAATTGACCTCATTCGTTATAGAGGTGAGCATAAAAATTGTCAAATTGAGAAATTCTTTCAAAACAAACAACAACAACAACAGATAAACATAACAACTGCAATCCAGTAACAACGATGCACTGCATTTTAATAACTTCACCGACTTTTTATTAATTTTTATTTTCTAAAAATCATAGTTTCTACAAATGTTCAATGGAAACTCACCATCATTATCTGATTTGGAAAAAGCTCCGCTGCCTTCTTCCTCAGTTGTTGTACGAGCTCACCCAAAGCTCTGTCGTTCGCAAAGAATTTCACTTTCACTTTCTTGACTCTCGTGTTTCACAAGAAGCCCCAGTTGACTTCGAAGAATCAACATTCGAGTGTTTCATGTAATTTACCTGGGACTCGGTTCATTTTAACGGAAGGAAGCGAAACTTTATACCAGCTTGTAAAACGTTGCCTTCTCAAAATAGAGTAGGTATTTATGTCAAATACCACTTGGTACGCATTAATTTAAGCTGAAGTACTTTACGACCTCTTAACCCATTAACTGATTGTTTGGTAAATAATTCATCCAAAAAGACATTCAAATAGATCTACAGAAATGTCAATAAATGGCAGGAGATACTAGTTTTGATTTCATGAAGATTGACCGACTAGAAGAGAGGCACTAGAAGAGAGGCATTCTAAATACACGAATGTTTTGAAAACTACTCGTTCGTAGTAAGTCAATGCTTTGAGAATGAACGACGAACGTTTCAATACAACTTATTTTGATCACTAAACTCGTCTGGACAAGTACAACACATGGCGCCCTGCGTGGAAAGTCAGTCAATCTCTATGTTTGTTGATGTGTTTAAATGCAACGTGTTTTGTGTCGCGAAGGCGTTGCCGTGCGTAATCTTGCGTTCGAATAATGTCCGCATGAAAGTAGAAGAAAAAGTCAGTTTAAAAGGCGATAGACGCTACGATTACGTTGCGTTCAAACCTAAAAACGAGGTAACTTAATTGTCTCATTAGTTTAGGTAACAGTAAAACGTGATGTGTATCGCGTTGATAAGCGAGCTCTTTTCGTGCATGTACGTAAACTTTTGTTCACGAGTTGCTGATTTTCACTCCGGAGCAAAGAAAAGAAAACAATAATTTGCATGTGATCAAGGTGCAATGTATTTACTTTATGGGCAGATCAATATATCCGTTAAAGTTATGAAAATCGATTTTGACTTAAATGTTGGGCAATGTGACTAATGTCTAGCGAAAATGATATTCAGATATTCCAAACGAGTAATCTTTCACCATTCACCCAATCAGAAAGTAGATAATTAGATCAGTATGGACGGATGCATAAAAACACAATATTGAAAGTAAGTGCTTTGTGAGTACATGCCTTAGTGACGCTCGTCTGAACATGATCAATAATGTGAAGGTAACCTCACAAAGTAGTGTCTTGTCCGCATCGCTCCTCTTAAATTTCGAGTAATGCGAAAAAACCATGAAAGACGTTTTTTCAGTGTCCACTGCCGCCCTGATTGAAAGTGAGTCTCCGGCAAAACGTACTTGTGGGTGGCGGTGGAGACAGAAGGCGGTGAAGAGACTCAAGTCTTGTTTGGACGGAAAAGCAATATATTTTCAAGTGGACAAAAAATATAAACTAAAGCTGGAAACAATAGTGCTAGAGCGAAATACCTTCCCCAAACTGTTGGCTGCTCGATGTGCTCCTCTCCAATGTTTTACACAAGCTTACGTGTTTCATACTTGTGAAGACCGTCGTTATTTCAAGATATATGAGCTCTGGGGAGCTTCAAGATGTTTGCATATCGACTTAAGGGAGGGTCGCGTCTAGGGGAGGGCATGAGGGATGAAATAAACGTTTAGGGGCTTGGCTGGTGGCTTGTAAGTGTTCAGATTAGGTAGGCTTAAGTAAGACGGTCCACAAAGCGCGTTGATACAGTGAAGAGCATTGTGCAGCGTGATATGGATTCAATAAGAGGCCTTCATCGGATACAAAACCAATATTAGTTGAAATATAGATTATCTATATTCTATACGGAGCCAATATGTAAATATGGAGTAGGGACATGAGTCATAGGTTTTTAGCTTATTGAACGCTTAGTCGTTATTTCGATAGACGACCGGATTTTTTGGAATATGTGATTTATGGTGCGTCTTTTGTGTTTCAACACTTCGGTTTCTGATAAAAGATGTTTGGAATTGACTTTGGTTGCATTGATACACTCTTGCCTTAAGAATATTTGATACTAATCAACTAGCGCGAGCAAAAACAGCGTACTAGTTTATTTGAAATCTTCTTCAACTATGAATACATTACTATGAAGACATTGAGAGAGCGAAAAAATATTTTCTACAAAATGTTTGGACTTGATCAATAACTGGATCTTCACTAATCCACGATCTTTACAACGACGATCTATACAGCGCATATTTTCATTTATTTCAGAACCCGCTTGTAAAACGAGCTTTTGTGTCGTACGATAAGAAATAAAATGATAAATAATTTTCAATTAAACATTTAAAAACAAAGCTCTGAAAATGTCACATTTTGTTGACTATTTTCACAGATTGATTGAAAAAACATATCTGGAATACATACCCTCTAGTCATATTATTTCAATTGATAATTGAGCATTGATTGTTGTATTACATTTGGCAGTATCAAATTGTGAATCCTGACTCTTAGTTCCTCACTGCCGTTAGCTCTTCTTTAGCTTACCTCCTACGTTGACGGCATTATTTTTGTTCGAGTTTCGAAAGTGTTGTAAGGCACACCCACACCTGCTCCCTGACATATAATATGTTCCGCAGTTGTACCAACAATAGAACGAACGCATTTCAGAGGTCTAGGTGTGCTGTAAAACTCGACTCCGGGAGGCTCTTGTGGTATTATTGACCCTTCTAACCCTCCCACAAGAGCTAGAACAAACAGCTGCACAGCACTACACTGAGTGAAACTTAGTGCTGTGCGAGGAGAACCGAAGCGAACTTCGCGACGAACGGGATGAATGGAAAGCGGGATTGTTCTTGGTTTACATTTACTTATCGGGAAATATCTTGAACAGGTAGCAACCGTTCATGAATGAGCTATATAATATTTGGCGAGCACAATGTCAATATGTGAAAGTATAAATAAGTTTATATGAATTTACTGATTGTGTGATGTTTATATTTATGATGATGCCTAATTCAGCAGAGAAATTATGTACACATGTTAATAAATGATGAAACGAACATTGTTTGAATGGAATATGAATTATTATATGGATTTATAATATTTATCGTGTATTTTACACCTACGACTTCGTTAATTTTATTTTAAAATAATATTGAGAAACCAACATAATCTATAAAATAACTTTTAAGTGCTGCACAGTCATAAGAGAAATAGTCCTGGCTATTGGTCATTAATGACGGATTATTGATTTTGAAGATGATTGAAATTGAAAGATGAAGAAAGTGAAGGATGGGAGGAGGGAAGGAGGCGGGTATGGAGTATTAGTAGGATGTAATATTCAAGGGTATTAGTAGACAACCTACCCTTTGCGGAGAGAAATCACGAGAAACACTCCTTGACGAAGACCGCTCAGGAATTAAACAAAGGTCTTCTTAATGAAGGTCCAGTGCATTGTCGTCTGAACCAATTTACTTCGTCGCAACACACGACCATGAAAATATACTGTATTAACTATTATTATAATTCATAAGAAATGTGTTAATAGAGAGAATTGCATTTCATAATTAAGTAGAATGTAGGACTGCATGGCACAACACGAATACTGATATATCCGTGAAGTAGAATGGAAGCCAGCCCGGCACAAGCATTGATTTGTTCGTTGTTTGGAAGTGATTGTAAGGCTGCTGTACACAAGTCGGACGTTGATGAGTGGTCATATATATTTCTCTGATGACGCAATTTTATACCGAGCATATGAACGGATGTACCAAAATGGTTTTAAACTCAAACCTCGAGAATAAATTAACCGGCTGAAACGTAATTATTGAATAATTTAACCATTTTGCGTTTCCATATAACAAGAGTAGGCGTATAGTAAAAGCATGTTGTTTATATGAATCTGAAGGCAAGTTTCGTGTTTCTAACTGCGTTGATACCTGAACCTTATTAAAGTTCCCTAATTTGACAATATGCTGTATAGTTATTGCTTCCTATGTCGTCTCATCTTAGTCATTTGTTACGTTTGTTAACACACCTTCGAGACTTGAACAGGCTTGTTATTTCATCTATTGAACTAGTTGGTTTTCGGTCCGTACGCTCGTCAAATCAATCATAAAAATAACAAGCTGTCCTTTACTGATATCGCAGTAGATTGATTGCGGCGTCGGCGTCGGCGTCGGCGTCGGCGTCGGCGTCGACTGATCTGCCAATGACGCGGAAGATATGGATCTCGCTGATTGCATGCCATTCAATGAGCTTTTCTCTCCGAGGCGCAAAGGTCACGGAGGATTGTGAAGCGGCAATCACGCATTCCAGAGCTCGGCTTTCATTAGTAAAGAAAACAACACGATTTTAACGTCCGGGGGAGGTTGTTTGATAAAGAAAAAAGTTAATGACACTACTGCATGCAATTCAGCAGTAAAATGCTGTCTAAGTGTGGTCTTACTTGTAGATAAAAACAAGTCAAAATATGAATTTTCTACGTTTTTGTTTATAAAAATCATCTTTTGTCTCTGCATTACTATACGAGTATAGCAACAAAAGGCGGTCTCATTATCCATTTCTCTTGTGGATTTTGTTCCCATTTCTGAGAAACTACGTGAGTTTTCTTTGATTTGTCTCCTTTTTGTTTGAAAACCTTTCAAGCCTCCAGCCGTAATTCTTGCTACTCCCAGCTTCTCACCCTCGTCAGGTCGCTTCCCACCCCCCACCCAACCCCACCCACCCCCTCATCAAGTCCCAGAGAGATGGAAATGATGTATGATCTTTTTATCCTAACAGTAACTCTATACATCAGTCTTATTGTATCATTAATTATCTTGTGGCCGAGCCTTCAACGCAATGCGGAAATGCCTCGAATACAGAAACCAGCTCTTGAATAACTAAATCAGGCTACGCTAAAACAACGCTGAGGTTGACGCGAAAACGCCGTCATTTTAACAAGTAGATAAGAAGAGACTTTGAAGGGCAGAAATCAGTGGATGGTCACTATATTTTACAAATATAGTCAATCACAAGTTAGTTTGGAAGTAGCCGCTGTACATGCAAATCCCAAATTAGAGATTATACCCTCATTGATCGGTGCTTACACTGTGTACTTTACTGACGGCACAGCTAGTGGTAGAAACCATACAAATATGCAGTTTGTAACATAATTATTAAGTGTGGAGCTTAGGATTCAATTGTTCCAGCTTTAAACCCTCAATTTAAGATATTCTGTTATCGATCCACATGACCGCAATAGGATTATTTGCATGAATATTGATCCCACTCATGTTCCAGTCATGTAATATGATCCGGGAGTGATATGACAAGAGTCGAACCCTCGACCTCGAGCAGCGCCGCGCGTGCTTCTGTCGCCTCCTGGTGGGGTTAATCGGCGTCGTCGCGTCAAGGATTAGGACGATCTCGATTGAAACTCGGTGAACTCGGGCCGTCCTCTCGCAGAGCCAAAGTCTTTACACTCACGTTGGTTTCTGCAGCTGCCATACAGAGTCAGATCATTGCCCTGGTCGAGATGAATTTGGAATCAACTATAGATTTTAAACAATGGCCATGATTCGTTAAAAATAAAAACGGTCCTAAAAATCCAATATAGTTTAAATTATTATAAATTTAGACCACCATTTATCCATCCATCGACCCCTATGATTAGCATAATCATTCTCGCAATGCGCCTAGTAGACAGACAGTGAGCGACTAACATCACTAAAAGAAAAAGGTATCCAACATAATATGACACGGCATATTATACTGCATATGCGACAAGTTTCTATAGTTCAATTATAGTTCTTCGGCTATCGACATATATTCCATTGCGCTATTATTGGAAAAGTTTGTAAAATATTTCAGTTATATTTATTTGTATTTTATTATTATGGTTATGATTATAAGTTTGTTATAGTTGCAGGGGGCAACATTGATCATTGTTTGATCCACTTTTCGTCTACGTATATTCAATTCAGTTGCGGGCTTATGCAGAATATGTATTTGTAGTTTGTAGCACACTGTAAGTAGATATAACCCAGAAAAAAACACTCCGTGTAAAAAAGGCAGCCAAGTCTCTTTACTTAAAAAAAAATCAACACCGAAAAGGAGTGATATCAAAAAAGGAGCCAAGTCAATGACATTTCCAAATATTTAATCGTATCTTTGAAATAGAAGTATAAACACCGAGAAATACTTTACAAAAGGACTTGGCGCATCGTTTTTTTAAAGACATCATTCTATCCTAAAAGTGGAAAGATTATTAACAAGTAGGTACATATTCCTCTTTTTATTTGAGCCAGGATCTATGAATCAAGCTACTTTTGGTAATGGCTATTTTATAATTTTGTAATGGCGATAGAAGAAAGATGTCATGCTGTAATAGAAGTAATAATAAGGGAGGTAGAATTAAATAACAAGGAAGTGGGCTCATATATATTCTTATAGCACTGTTAATATGGTGATATTAGAAGGATATATTTTCATAATTTGATCATGACTGAGGGAAATCATGAAAAGTTGTCAAATAATTACTAACTATTTATAGAACACTATTATATTATGGAAGTATATTATTATGGTATATATTATACCATTATATGGTATATATTATACCATTATATGGTATATATTATTATGGTTTTAATAGTTGTTCAATGTGACTTCACTGTGTACTTTGTGAAATGTATTGTTATAAAATGTGGATTAATAGAAATGTATTTCTTTGTGAGAAGGTGTAACGCATGAGACTTAATTATGTTGACCACGAAACAATAATATGAAGATAACTATTGTATATTTATTACAAATATAGGCAACAAGTTTCATCGCGTACATATTCAAATAGAAAATATTTTACAGTAGGTATGTAGGTATAATATGTAATTGAAAGTTGTGTCCCTATTATTCTAAAAATTCTAAATTACGGTTAAATATAAATGGCATATGCTTATGAATAGAAAAATGTCTTTAAAAAAACGATGCGCCAAGTCCTTTTGTAAAGTATTTCTCGGTGTTTATACTTCTATTTCAAAGATACGATTAAATATTTGGAAATGTCATTGACTTGGCTCCTTTTTTGATATCACTCCTTTTCGGTGTTGATTTTTTTTTAAGTAAAGAGACTTGGCTGCCTTTTTTACACGGAGTGTTTTTTTCTGGGATATCACTTCTTTTGTTAGTTTATTCATACAGCTTGTAGCACATGTCCGAGCAAGGACTAATTTCTTTAAAAAAATACGCCTCAACCGATTAGGATAGGTACTAAGAAATTACAATCGGTCCAGCAGTTTTCGATATATTATAACGTCCCTTCCGGTTTTGAAATGGCGGCCGAAATTAATGTCGTCTTGAATTCATAATTATTAGTCATACTATTTCCAAAATTTGGTTGCAATCGGTACAGCCGCTTTCGATAATGACGTCACTTCGGTTTTAACAATGGCGGCCGAAAATAATGTCGTCTTTAATTCATAATTATTAGTCCTACACATTTCCAAAATTTGGTTGCAATTGGTACAGCCGTTTTCGATATATGACGTCACTTCCGGTTTTGACAATGGCGGCCGAAAATAATGTCGTCTTTATTTCATAATTATATTAGTCCGACATAATTCTAAAATTTGGTTGCAATCGGTACATCCGTTTTCGATATATGACGTCACTTCCGGTTTTGACAATGGCGGCCGAAATTAATGTCGTATTGAATTCATAATTATAAGTCCTACACAATTCCAAAATTTAGTTGCAATCGGTACAGCCGTTTTCGTTATATGACGTCACTTCCGGTTTTAAAAAATGGCGGCCGAGAGCACTGCAACCTTGAATTTATAATTATTTACAATGTATGTTTACTAAATATCTATTTAAAAGTATAAAGTGGTGAATTTAGTGTCCTTTAGAATATTAATGACGTCATTTAGCATTTTTATGACGTCATTTCCGGTATAGGTAATAAGAAAACAATTAAGTTTTATCTAGTTGATACTTCATGAATGACCTTCTGAATTCAATAGCGCTAATTTCCGTCAAATCGCTCATGCCGTTTTCAATATATGACGTCACTTCCGGTTTCATTTAGTGGTTCCTGCCGCCATTTCCGGTACCGTTAATTTGTATATTCATTTATCCCAATTGATTTTTCAAATAGATTGCAAAATGAATATACAGGAGCTTGTTCAGTGGCAATCGGTACAAGCGTTTTCGATGTATGACGTCACTTCCGGTTTCAGGAATGGCGGCCGAGAACACTGTGTATTGAAATTATAATTTTTTATTGTCTTTGTTACAATGTAAGATAATGATATGTGTATTTAAAGTATAATTTGATGAAATAAGCTAAATATTGCAAATTTATGACGTCACTTCCGGTTTAGAATATAAGAAAATTATATTTTTAAGTAACATACTTCATATAGATGACCATCTAAATCGAATGGCGCTAATTTCGTTCTAATCGGTCCAGCCGTTTTTCATATATGACGTCACTTCCGGTTTAAAAATGGCGGCACAAAAAATCACAAGAGGCAAGGTATCATCAGACGCCAAAAGTGCATATGTGGTAAAAATTTCAGGTTGATCGGTTCAGCCGTTTAGGCTGTGGCGGTGACAGCGACCTTTTCTGATATCATCTGAAGAAGAAGAAGAAGAAGAAGAAGAAGAAGAAAGCGGTGTAATTTCACGATTTTCACTGCCCTCTAGGTCGTAAACGGCATGACTGGTTGTTGTCGCGTGATGTATATGTTGTCAGGTGGGCCATAGCTCAAAATTAAGACATTTCACAACAATGAGAGATTTTTCATAGTTGAGATCCAGTAGGCTGAAAATGCTATGTTGTTGCTTACAGTAAAAGTAGTTGGTCTGCTCCTCAGTTTATATAGGCATTTACGGTATATGTAGAGTGACTGTGAGTGTACGGTACGACTTGGCTGTGTGGAGCGACCGCTCCACTAGATAATGCCGTTTAATGTGAACTTTTAAAGCACTGAGTCATAGATCACGATATTGATGGATTGATCTATTCTTGAGCGACAGAGGAAAAAAATAATAAAACATATTAATTTAAAAGGTATCGACATCATATGCAATCATAAACTCATGTTTCAGATGTATAACTTTTGAAAACAATTAGGCTTTTATTTCGGTAAAGAAAATCAACTAGTGATCAAATCTGGAATACATTTCAAATTTGTTTGGAAGCTGACTCAAAAACTACGCGTACAACCTCACATATTTGTTGATAAACACCAAACTAATTGCCGTCTGTTGAAACGAATTTTCTGAAACGTGGCGCATTATTTCGGTATGAAACTTTCACAATTTTCTACGTGCTTTATCTGTTTGCCACGTGATATATCAATTATTTTGACCACCCCAGCTCTTATCCCACCCGCCCCCCCCCCCCCACCCCCTACTCGTTCTCTCGTTAAACAATCGCGGAAAGTTGTTCTTCGCACAATTCTCTTGAGGTGAGCGCAGAGGTGACGTGGCTCTTGTGAAGAAATCTAAACAAATGGAGGTAATTTCGTCCTGACAAACACCTAGCTGACGTTCTGTGCGTTCAAAAGTGTTTCGTCGACATCAAAGCGAGTTTATATGCGAGTAAATGGCGTGAGAGTAAATGGGAGATTTTGAACAAATCACTCAATATTAAAAGGATTTGAAACATCTACTTAGTTCAATATTTATGAAGGCCCTGAGATATCAATCAATATAAACTTGTTAATTTTCTTTGAATGAATCTCCGAGAGAGAATTCGTACTGTATATCTCACATTGATAATGTACTTCGATTTAGGACAGGATCAGGGAATTACGAACATCTGCGCGAAACTAACCAACATCAAATGTCACCAAGAAACTTATGAAACTGTTTATAGCCATTTTGTGACGGAGTAGAAGATGTTGCAATAGCAGTTTTATATTTTTATTGCCATTGATAAGTTTTCCGAAGTGAAATCCATCAGTCGTTCATCGCTTTTACTTCATTTCCCCTCCCCCCTCCATCACACACACAATGGTCCAGCGCCGCAGCATCATCCGTCCAGTGCGGAGAAGAAACCTCGACGTATTTGGGTCACCTGTAAATCCTCGCGGTCACGACTTGAAATTCTCAGGTCCTATGAGAAGCGGTTTTATTTTTATACTCACTTAGTTATCCGACAAGTTTTGCCGCGTCTTTCACTCTTCATTCTGAATTCGACGTTGGCGGAAGTGCTGAGTTCCCCCGCCCCTCTTTCCTTTTCCTCCCTCTTCTTTTTGCTGACCTTTTAATTCCCTCAATTTGTCTCAGGTTCTTTTTCAACCCTTATGTCTATTTATTTCCATTTTTACACAATCTCTCTTCATTTCCTTCTTTATCTTTCTACTTAGTCTACTATTCCGAATTCAGGACGTTCCTTTTCAAACTTTTTCTCCTCTATTCTCAGCAATCTTTCCTATTGTCAGCGTTCATATAACACCCTCTACCGCTCAGCGAAGAAACAGCATTAGACGGCGCTCCTCTAATTATCTTGGAATTGCTTGTTTTGATAGCGGAGCGTCCGGCAGATGACCGGGGCTTAATACCTGCACGGTGGACGATTATCATCTCAGAGTGTGGAAGAGCAGAGTGGATGACGCCACCAGTAATCGGGATTAGTGGACATGTCTCCGCTATCGACCCCCCGAGGGAGTCGTTGTGTTAACGACAAAAACAACACCAACACTGCAATCGCGATGAAATTGTTCTTCATACTCTCGCTGAGCATTCATTCTCTCTTCTTAATTTCACTCGGTGACGTTTTGCGGGGATCGTAATTTACTTGAATTTCTTGGTTCAGGCACTGGTTCTGGCTTTCTTCTTTCTATTACCACATTAACTCTTTTTTCACCTCTCTAGGAAAATTTCAAATAAACGTTACATCAATCTTGTACCTACTAGCTTCTTGTAACGTTACTATTACATATTATGTCGTTTTGAATTTGTTATATGACCGGCAATTTAAAACATATTTTGGGTTCAAATTTATAAAAATAATTTTCCAATTGTACGATACATAACAAAAATGAATATACGATGGCTGAAAATAAGCAATAATAGGAGAAAAAATACTGTGAATGTATTACATTATTTTAAATATGTAATACAATTCTTACTAAAACAATGCACATTATGAGAATAAGATGATGAAGACGATAATGGTATGTAATTCGGAGGAAATAGAGCTTAATTTGAGTCCAGGCATTTTCTTTGATAGTTTGACACCAACTTGTTTGTTTTACAGTTGTAAATTTTACTACATTTACAACTGCACGTAAGTCGTCATCTCATCCAGTTACATTGATATCTCCCCATCAGTTAGTGGGTACTTCATCAGGCAATCATCAGATTGAGTTAGTACTTTATAATCCTCCGGAATGAAAGTTCTTGTCATTATCTGATCAGTGTTTCTACACGGAGAGAGAGAGAGAGAGAGGATTGGTTATCCTCTACACTGAGAGAGACCCAGACATTGGTCATTGCAGCAACACAGATACGCTTTATAGCCATATCAACTCCAACGACGAGCGTTAGCGTTATTCGGCTACTTGTTCAGAATGTGTACGCACTGAGGGTGGGGGAGAGTTTTCAAGTTTTTTGTTGCGCGATTCAACTCATTGCAGTAAAACATTTTCATGGGGTGATTGGATGAGAGGAAGCGACGCGATACAGTTGAATTGAACGGTCGACTTCTTTTAACTTTACACAGAAAACTGCTTATTTGATGAGTTCTTGAGAAGGACGGGGAGTTAGAGGGGGAGGAGAGAGAGAGAGAGAGAGAGAGAGAGAGAGAGAGAGAGAGAGAGAGAGAGAGAGAGAGAGAGAGAGAGAGAGAGAGAGAGAGAGAGAGAGAGAGAGAGAGAGAGAGAGGGGGGGGGGAGATTTATGCGTATAATAAAGATAACTTTGAAAATACACTAATCGTTACAGAGTAAGTATTCAAATTTCAGGGCTACAACTGAGGAAACCATATTTCCCATTTTCCTGTTCTCACTCACTAGTAAGCAGCGTGAAAGAAGAGGAACAAAATATATTAATTTTCCACGAGATTCAAATTATTTTCATACATTTAAAATGAATGAGGTAGTCGGAAAGCGTTCCGTGTAAATCAACAACATGAAAAAGAAATCTTTTACAGGCATTATTAAACATTTCGTGACGGCACGGCTCGTCGACACATTTCTATTTGATAGGTGGTGTTGGTACCTATATATTCATATATTTATTGGGTTCTCCATTCCAACTACAACATTCTACACTGTCATTATTCCTGTGATTGATCAAGTCAGCTCAGGCGGGAACTCGCAAGCCTTAGTGATTCGATTCCCGCGAGATGAGAATATTTCGTGGTGTCCTTCAGTCAAGAGTGACGACCCACCTTCCCACCTTCCGTCCTTCCCATTAACATCGTCATCGGTTTCAATCGTCTCATAATCCTCCACAGACTGACCTAGATGTGTCGACTAAACTAGCTCGATGAGATTTCCTATTCAATGCTAATGAAATGTTAGTTTGCGAGTGTCAGTCGTTATTACTTGTTGCATCCTTTTCTCAGCGTCACACTCTTAGCTCAGATGCCGTGAGCTTTACTCAAGATTCTTAATCGGGTTCTTGATATGCAACGCAACATGAGCAAAAACACATGAAATATGAAATAACATTTGTATTATAATTACTTCTTCTGATTAGACAGCATTATAATACGTTTTATAATAATTTGATTATGTATGCTTGATCAAGCAATTAGATCAAACCGTAAGTATTTTTGGAAGTCAACTATAAAAATATTTATTTAGCATAACATACAATTTATAAAACGATTCAACACAAGTAAACAATTTGCTTCTTCATCACAATAGGTATAAATGATAAGGTCTTGCTGGTCAACGTTCAGTGAGAGTTTTTAGTTAGTGATCAAGGGTACATTATATTGTTCCGACATTGTACTGCTTCGTTTATGGATAACTAATGAAAGTGACTCCCAAATCCTCTAGATACGCGGTGTAGTGAACGGTTCAACATTATCATCGACCAATTGTTGCAACTTATCTGTATATCTCCCAGCTTTCAAGTCTTTTGTTTAAACAAAAGAACAAAGAACAAACGATCTGAAGTCGAAGATTATATGTCTTCACTTCATATTATAGCCAATTATATTGAGATCTTCGGCTGAGTAGGAATTAATATCATAATGCACAAAAGCTTAACGCGCAGACCGTGGAAATCTGCGCACAATGGCTGCCCCTTGTTATAGCTGAGAACAACGACTAACAATGTGGCGAACAAGATATAAGCCAAGAGCTTCGATGTCTGATCTTTTAATATGCCATTCAACTTTGTAATGCACTACACTATAGGTAGAGTTGGTTGAACTCTAGTGCAATTCTGAGATTTTTTTAGGAACAAAAGGGTAACAACTTCATGGTGTTTGGCACTCTTATGGCACTTTCTCTGTTTGTTTTCTCTATTTATACTTTCCAATCTATCTACAGTCTGGAAATATTAAGCAATAGAGCCATGCGCCGTGAAATAGGTTCTTTTCGATATGTCCCTTTGACAGCTATTTCAAAACGTTTAAAATGGAACGAATTTGTAAATACTTGATCGATTAGGCTGAAAATGTGTATACTATGAGATAATGTTGGTTTTGATCACCATGCAAAATTTTAACTTCATCGAAACATTTCGACCTATCGAAAAATAGTATTTGTATTTGGCTGAAAATTTTATAAAATTTGAAATAGGTCAGTTTTTGCCTGGGCAGCGCACACACATAGAAAGAGCCATAAGAGTCCCGTAGCAGCGCTCGCTCGATTAAAAGACAACGAGCCATGACTTAGCCGTAATTCACACAATCTCTCTGAAGATTCATTTGATATGAGTGATAGTTTATTATATGTCTAGTATTTTCTTTGCGTTGTGGTCACTCCATTATGATGACAGCTTGTCCACTCTAAGAGAAATGATTCAATGAATGATTCTGGAACAGTGGATTACTGTTTAAGCAATTTGAATATTATTGATGTTCTCTACAAACACAATGTTGCAATAAAAGCTCGTTTACATGTGGCAACTACGCTTTGATATGTCGTACATCGATGCCTTAAATGTAAAAACAGGTGACGTGTACTTTTTTCATTATTGACCTTTTACAGCTAAAAATGTAATGACATCATTTGATATTGTTGTACCATCTTGGTTTGTACAGACCAAATATATTCCTCTAAGTCATGGTTTTGGTTTTCATGGCGAAATTTCCGGTACATACCAACTTTATTTTAGAAAATTTGCAATTAAAATACCGAAAAAGGGCTTCAGTACTTCATAGGTATATGTATTATGATTATTCATGCCAAGTTTCAGCTCGCTATGTTTAACGGTTATTTAGTTCCGATTTTTTATGTGAATCGTCTTTGACCAGTTTGGATCGTCCCGGATATTTTTTTGACTTTCCAAAATGGGTTGATTTCGCTAAATATCGACCTCAGCTGACACCTTCGTACAATATTTGCCCTGAAATTAAAATCTCATATACGCCTCCTAGAATCCACTTTTGTCGGCCCTCTAGGTATCGTGCGACAGGAGTGGGCGACCATGCCGGTTCCAGGTTTCCTTCTCACTACTGGAATCCATGACACTGTTGGGGACAAAGGATTAACTCTCATGTTGTTTTGTTTTCCGTTTCCATTTGCTTGCGCTGCACGAAGCAGACTTTTACAAGTTCAACAAATCAGTGACACTTCGACATTCTCATGTTGATGTCTTCACCGCAATATCACGAATATGCACTTTACTTTGTGTAGTTGTTCAGCAAGCAAAAAGCAGTTTTTGAACCAGTTAATCGTACATATTGAAATAAATTTAACTATACCTTTTCTGAGTTAAATTTACCTCAAATTGGACGAATGTAATCGGTTGCTTCAATAGTTAAGCTCATCTGTGGGGCAAATAGTTAGATACGTGAGTTTGTCATGTGTTTTTCATGTTCACCTTACTGTGTTCATATGTCGAAAACCATGACTTAGAGGAATATATTTGGTCTGTACAAACCAAGATGGTACAACAATATCAAATGATGTCATTACATTTTTTGCTGTAAAATGTCAATAATGAAAAAAGTACACGTCACCTGTTTTTACATTTAAGGCATCGATGTACGACATATCAAAGCGTAGTTGCCACATGTAAACGAGCTTTTATTGCAACATTGTGTTTGTAGAGAACATCAATAATATTCAAATTGCTTAAACAATAATCCACTGTTCCAGAATCATTCATTGAATCATTTCTCTTAGAGTGGTCAAGCTGTCATCATAATGGAGTGACCACAACGCAAAGAAAATACTAGACATACCGGGTGGCGCAAAAAAAAATCCCCCTGATTGAGAGGTCACTATATCGAAACTATTATAGATAGGATTCTAAAATTTGTACACATATTAGAAAACATACCAAAATGTAATATGTGCAAGTTTCAAAATCATTACTATTGTAGGAAAAAAGTTACAGACGATCAAATTTGGTTGTCAAAAAATTGATTAAACGGAGCTCAAACAGCGCGCGTCGAGAAAATGTCCAATGGCCGGGACGCTGTTTCTTCAAAACTACTTACTATATCAAGCTTAAAATTTCAAATTATATTGAACATAAATTAAGATTGATTGTGTAAAAAATTCAGTCAATTTGAATGAATGGAACGAAAATTATGGTATCTTGAAGTTGAGCGTAAAATCAGAAAACGAAGATTATTTCTAAACTTTTATTACACACGTTATAAATGTGATTCTTTTCCCACTATTCTGTTTTCAAGCTCAACTTCAAGATTCCATAATTTTCGTTTCTTTCATTCAAGTTGATTGAAATTTTTACACATTCGATCTTAATCTATTTTGAATATAATTTGAAATTTTCAGCTTGACATCGTACGTAGTTTTGAAGAAACAGCGTCCCGGCCATAGGAAGTTTTCTCGACGCGCGCTATTTGAGCTCGGTTTAATCAATTTTTTGACAACCAAATTTGAACAGCTGTAACTTTTTTCCTACAATAGTAATGCTTTTGAAACTTGCACATATTAAATTTTGGTATGTTTTCTAATATGTGTACAAATTTCAGAATCCTATCTATAATAGTTTTGATATAGTGACCTCTCAATCAGGGGGATTTTTTTTTGCGCCACCCGGTATAATAAACAATCACTCATATCAAATGAATCTTCAGAGAGATTGTGTGAATTACGGCTAATCAGCTGTTAAAGTAGAACGTTCTTTTTAAGAGCGCTTTCCCGAATCTGTAATCTGCACAGAGAACTTTGCGACATGATTCACACAATGACAATGTAAAGTAGTTTTTTAAGTCATTGGATTCACACCACTTGTCGTCATAGGCAGTGGCAAGGTATATTACATATTTCTTTAAACGGGATCAGCGTTCAACAAAGTTCAAAGTCAATGTTTATTGGTCATAGTCAATTACTATCCGGTGGTTCAAATTTAGTATTAAGTTTTTGTACTTAAAGGTATTGGTCGATATCGCATTATATTTTTATTTTAGTGGTGTTTGACGTCATATCACGTAAGTAGGCAAATGGAGACGGACAAATACCGATGATGATCGGGAGTGAGAAGCGGTAGGATGGAAGGTGGGAACAATGTAGTCGTAGAAGTATTCTCTTCTTAAGAAGATGTTGACAAATCTCCGACGATAATCTAAATTTATTATCTTATTCAATGGAAGCACATACTGACGTTGTCGTTTTCGCATATTTATAAGCATTTAAAATAAATACCTACATCTGCCACCAATTGTAAAAGTATTTTCCTCTGTAAACTGAAACTGGTTAGTGAATATATACGAATATCCTGATGGAGATTCAATCCTATGTCCTTTAGGCCATTCAGGTTATCCAACTTGCCCACTGTATGGAAAAGCATTGGGTCTGTTGATCGAAGGATATAGGTTCAAAGCCCATGTTTGTTGTGCGTTCTTATTTCACAAACCTGTTTCTAACAGCTTTCCGTAGTGAGCGAGCCACGTTAATTTATTCTCAAATAGTATTTCAGAATATACCTACATCTGCCACCAAATGTAGTATTTTTTACTAAATATTGTTTTCTTTATTAATTTCGATGATATCATGGACATAATTTCTTCCCATCATCAAACGCGTATTAGCTGTTAATTTATGTACTCACCCTTCTCCCCGTACCTCTGTGTTCGCCAACAACCTCAGTTCATTGACCTCAGTTCACGTATTATTATCATGTGCTTAATAATACAAAACAAGATTATAATTAATTGTTTTTGTTCCTATTAAACAGAAATAAGAGCTCATACAAGAAGCTGAACAATGCACATTTCTGAAGCTCTTTGTCGAGCTTTCCTAATATAAATAACCAATCAAAACGAATTTCAATGAAATTCTACATTCTGACGGAAGTGTTTGGTGCACGAGATATAAAGCATGTTACACAACACATTATTAAACTAGTTATATTAAAATGTCTATACATTTAACTTAAGAGAGGAATTTAATAACCTTTATGACAGAAATATTTCGTTAGCGCATCGATAAACATCTGCCAGGAGTCTGCAGCTCTCTCCGTAGATAGGTTTATTTGATCTTCGTATTATCGAGAGCCTCCGAGGATTCTAGCTAACTTTTTTATTTGAATTTGTTCGCTCACGTTCTGCGAATGTGATTCCGTTTCCTCGACCCACGATTGGGTAAAAGTGAGGCCGGAAAGTCTCGGGCTACTCGCGATGTTAGCCAACGGTCATACAGAAACTTTCTCCCTGATTATATTCCATTGTATAAGATGGACGCGTAACATAAAAGAACGAAAATTGGTTCAAAGAAAATTCTTCGAAGATGAAAGTTTAAGTAAAGTTTGTTTTAGACGTTCATACTCGACCGCAAATGTTTAGTTTAGTTCCGTGGCTTATTCTTGACGGTTATTCACTAAAATATAGAGGTAGGATATGAACTTTCATCTTTGATCTTACGTTAATTTTTACATGTATAAATATTAAACGAGTTCGTTTACTTTTAGATTTCTCCATCTCCATCAAAAAGGTAGAAAAGTACCGTACCTTAGCTTCTTTAAACTGAAATTCAATAAAGTGCTCTAGTGTTTGTATTTGAACTGCTACATCTCTGATTCTTTTACGAAACGGGCAAATAAACTAAACCAGAGATTTCTATCCCATTCAAAGCAAGCCACGTTTTGCAAACATGAGTGCGTGTGCTCACTTTAGAAAAATCCTCACTTGAGTAATGTTTCCCACTGGTGTTTCTTTTCATCACGTGATTCACCTTCTACAACAGGTCTAAAGGATTTTGACGACGGCTTTATTTTAAGGCCGCAGAATTGGGCAGTCTTCGCCACCAGTGGGAGTGGGACTTGATATCGGCCGCAGCCAACTGAGGCGCTTGCGGTGGGTGACAGACCAGCCCGGCCGCATACGATCCACACTTCTGCACCAGGCACGCACTCTAGCGCATCCCTCAGGACTATTTTAGCTGTGTTTTCACTTTTACTTTCCTTCACGTGGCACGTCTTGCGGCGAAATACATTTTTTTTATAAATCTTTAAGATAATAACAACCTGTAATAAAACTTAAAGAAAGTTTTTACTCGAGTAATAAATCAGTTTGTAATGCAATGTTATAAGGGGCTTAAGTTTTCACATACCTTAAATAATAATTTATTTTACTTTTTTTCTCCGTTTTCCAAAATTCAAGTACATCACCTTTAATTAATATCAAACGAAGCCCCCTTCTCGAGTCCCACATTGTGTAAAAGGAATGGCGTAGGGGTTCTTTTAGTAGCAGCATTTTCTCAAAGAACGGCTGCTGCCGCATGCTTCGTATGTGAATACTAAAACGTCTAGTCCGTAAGCTGCAGCCTCTTCCACTTTGTTGGCAAAACATCGCGCCGTGTGCCATTATGATGCCCTTACAAGTATTGACTGTTTTCATAGCGAAGTGTAAAGTCTGCTTCTTTCATGTTCAATGATACATGCTCTTTTTCCTCTATACAGAAGGTGGGTGAGCTACTCGTTCACGCTCACGGCTGTTTAATAATTCAAACCAAGGTGAGACGAAGGACATAGCTGGGGAACGAACCTTTCCCGAAATGAAGTAGTTCAAAACAAGCCTCTAAATGAACCGAATCTCGAGAATAGCAAACACAACATGTAAGTTTGCTATCTGATCTTGAGTTAACTTTGATCTCAACTCTTTATACATCGCATAATGTATAAATATTCAAATTTCCTATGAGTATTGGCGTAGCGTTTAGTATTGAAGCTTTCTGACTTGCAACGAACTGCACGTCAGAGCGAACGCAGATTGCAATCTCTATTTAACGTAGAGTAGATATTTAGCATGACAAAACATCTAGCTCAGTAATTGAACTGGGTTCAACTCTCTTCAATGAAACCAAACTAAATGTATCGTGTTTTCCATTGTTCAAATCGTCAGTGTGATTTGGAAGTTCGCTTTAAATAGGTCACGACTTGTTATCCCCAATATAGTATGACCCTTCCTTTAATATTACACTCCATAGTTTCATACATCCGTCTTAATTACTCTCTACATCATATCATTGCGCCTTTAATGTAAACATTCCATGCATGAGGTGAATGCATAGTGGTGGAATAAAATATCACACAATATATATGTATGAGTTGTGTGGAAAGATAAATATAAGAGGTATTCAATTGACAGCAATATGTGGCCGCTTAGATCGTTCCAGTTCAGTAAATTTCCTTTTATGAGGTTTTATCTGAACAACATAAGCGGGCTGTTAGTTACAATATCGCAAATGGCACCACACTATAAAATAGCGGAACTGCACTAACATTTCATTGAGATGAAACTCGAGAACAGTTTGAAAAGTTACTCTCGAATGTGTTTGTGAGAAGGTTTCACGAAACTTTGTCGGTCAACATAGTTCGCTCGACGCCGGCGTCGGCGTTGGAGGCGTCGTCGACGGCAACAATTCCGCCGCGCGAGGGCGCTGTAAATCCATGAGCCCAACCCGGGAGTAATTGGTGGAAGCACCCACCGCTAGTAGAAGAGACTTTAAAGAGGCTTTCAAACCATTGAAACATTGGAACAACTATTTCGACTACTTTCGGTGGGGGGTTTTCTTTTTTAAAAGGAAAATCACGGTTTCTGGATTGTTGTAGGAAGCAAATGAGTAAAGTTTCTCTCCTGGTAATTCGACTCTCAGCAATCCTCTTAATGGTCTTTACATCGACTACACACCGCACGCTCACCGCTGTACTAATTTTATCACAGGGGTAATGTGTGAAAGAATTTTCATCGTTAACCGTCCTTACTTTTATCGTTAATGGGAACTTCTCGTTACCTTTAGTGTTAACAAACAATATTATTCGTAATCTTCTCATTTCAAAGTTTGTAAAAGGTTTTACGGGTTGACACAACATCTCGTTGTCAGCGAAAGAAGGTGTGTTTTGACGTTCCTACGTCACTGAAGATCTGGACAACCTACGTTTCAGATCCCACAAAACTTCACTGGTTGGATGACAAACTGTTTATTCTCTTCATAAAGTTTTTTTACTTTGAGTTACGCCGAGACGTTTCCTTTTGTTGGGGACAAAAAATATCTCATATTTCGTTTTAAGATGACCAATCACAGGTCAGTTCGAAATTGTAGTTCAACCATAGAGGTTCAACGTCCCCCAACCCCCCACCAGGTGAATTGTTACCTCAACCATTTTTCCAATAAATTCCATTCTATATCAGTTTCAATATCATACAAAAGTTTCTTCAATGCGAACGCGAAATCATCTCTTTGACATTTAGTTGCTAAGATAAGAGCAACTCGACATTCTGCTCCCCGCCTGAGCTAAGAAGACCCCCGGGCTGGTTTTAATGACCTTATGCAAGTTTTAAGAACCTATATCTTCTGTAGTGAGACGAGCAATATTACACCCCTGCTTTGCACATCAGCATATTAATAGCCTACTAAAATACAACGCACTATTGATCCAAGTACAAAGAAGTGTTTCATATTATTTTACAGATATTGCTATTATCGAAAAACATTACTGACATCATTATTATTTTCCTAAGCATAGCAAAGCGAGCGGCTTACTCCCACGTTTGCTACACTCGTCTCGCTTATTTCATTTTTGTTAGACAGTTTACACCTCGCTTGAACTAAGCTTTTACACAGTTCAGAATAGATTCAATTTAATTTTCTGTATTTTCCATCTAACTGTTAAAATTCCGGAATTATGTATTTTATAGAATGAACACAAGAATTGAATATATCAGGAATCAGCACATAATCTTTTCAACAAATGACCAAATAATACGCAAGGAACAGATTTAATTTACAATATTCCTCCTATCAACTCGTGATAATACGCGTATTAATTTTATACAAAGTGTCAGAATGAGCGACAACTGTATTTCATTTCAATGAACGTAATTGGGATGAGTCTGATGAAATGCAACATGTTGCTAACAATAAGACGAAAAGCATTATTTCGTCTCGCCTTTCTGTCACAGATTTTCCGACCAGAATGAATTTATGTCTACAATGGAAGCGACCACTTTTTCACAAGATTGTCTCGAGACATTTCCTAGATGACTGATGACGTGGTTATATCCTTTTTTTTGTTTTCTTCTCCTTTTTGTCTGCCCCACACTCTTCACACATGATTTATGAATAAAGGTTTAATTTGATTTTTTCCTATGAAAAATCTCAATTTAATATGCGTTAGAGCTCAACCGCGTTATATGTGGAACATTTATCCTCGAGAAAACCGCGAGTAGCATTTTCACAACACGACTCGACCTAATCAAGAGCAGGTAGCGAAGAAGATCGTATTTGTGCGCTTCACAAAGCAGGTCAAAGAGCAACGTGCTTCAAATCTCGTTACAAGCTGCACTTTAGACAAGTAGAAGTTCATTTAGAATTGGATTTCAAATAAGAATTTTAAAAAATCTAACGCGTTTTATTACCGAGAGAAGTTACAAAGATAAACGAGCATTGTTTTAGAGAAGGAATGGAGTCGAGCTGGTGATTACCTCATGATCCTCGTAATTCTGTTTTTAATGCGAAAAATGTAATGCTCTCGCTTCGCTTTATAATCTTTCACCTTTTTTCAGTTCCAATTTTGTTCGAATCATATGAACCTGTACTTTTGCATAACAGCCTATTTTTCACGGACGATCTTCATGCACGATCTTCTTTCTTTGGCATGAGTTTCGAAAACAAAATATATTCAGTCAGCAACCGTTTCTCTAATCGAGCCGAAAATTTGCACACATGATAAGACTGACCCATTGGCGTTTCAAGGTCAAGAGGGATTTCATCTGAGATTTAATCCTGGATTCGATCTGAATAAGTTTTTAAGTTGCAGTGAATGCTGATATAATATAGTAGTTTTCTGTATTGATTGAATGGATCATGTTACACCTTCAGTCGTCTACGTTCGCTGCGTTGTCACTGAATTTCGGTTCGAGGTGTTGCACGTAACTGTGCTTGCTCAACAACGCGTTACACAAAACGCTTTCCTGATACCTAACTAAAGAGTCTTCGTACGGAAGAGGTCTATTTTTAACACGTTACGATGCCTGATTTAATAAGAATCATAGGCTGGTTAGTAATAATTTTACGACAAGCCTTTATCATAATTCCTCCTGGGACCCTCCCGGGTCTTTAAACAAGATCTACTTTACACCTCTTGCTCGTATAAAATATTGGATAAACACTTCAAGAGAATAACGACAATCAAGGGGCAACTTATTACTGCAAAATTAGAGATAACTGATTGATTTTGATCGCTGCAAAAATTCAACGAAAATCTCGAAGTATGTTTCTCGCACACGAACATAAATGTAATACTTAGTTCTTAATTACTATCAAAGTATGGACTTTTAATGAGTGTTTTAAAACAAATTTTGTCTTTTCCTTGGCACCGATGATTAATGGCCGACTACGGTTCTGGGCTGCGGGAATTGTTACAGTAGCAACAAAAGATTACAAAAAGCTATTTCTAAATGTTTTAAGCGTAGACAAACTTTCTTAATGAGAAAAGCAACTCTGGCAACTTGAAGAGTTTCTGAAGATGAGTGTCTATTGTTTACAGTCTATTATTTGCAGAAAAAGCAATTTGGAGAAATGATCTGCCATTCATTTCTTAGAGACCCATTTAGAGTTTCTCTCCAATAGCGTTTAGAAAAGACTGGAACTGTCAACGTGTTTTCCGTTGTGTTTCAATATTAATGACAAATAATTAATACATCTATACTAATTGTTTCAAATAATGAGGATGACTTGTTTGTCTGTCTCTCTCTCTCTCTCTCTCTCTCTCTCTCTCTCTCTCTCTCTAAATATCAATTTTTACACATCTTCCCTACACGATGTCGCTGTGTATCGTTTTTCTAACAAGTTAAAGGAAACATCTTGAAAATCCTTTGTCATTGACTTGACTTTGTTGCAAGAAAATGAAGCGATAGAGAGGTAGGCATTTTCCTTTTCTCCCTTTGTGTCTGTATCAATGGAATCTGCATGAGTAATTCCTCACAAAGAGTCTGGCGCTACGCAAGTTAGGTTTGCTTCTTCATTGCTAATGATGCTTAGACACATCTTGGCATTTACTCGCTGAGCTGTGAGCTCCCATTCAAAGCTCTACCTCTTAGCCGCTGTTTATATTAAAGCAATACATGCTTCTATTGATGTAAAAGCTTGCCAAGTGTATATAATTATTTCTTATATAAATTTCGTTACTAACAGATTATTTGGAATTAACTAATTTTAATCTCCAACATGTTGTAAGGAATTGTACTACTTATAGGTATAAGCTCGTCGGTGGTATAAGTGACTTAACTAAGGTTCAATAAATGAATATATGCTGGCTCTTATTTCATAATTATTGTTTCACTAAGACACGGCTAGAGTGAAGATGGTTTTGGTCCTCTCTGATCAACATGAGTTCAGTAACTCGGCCACATTTATTTAAAACTTATTAACTCTTTGAAGCACAGTGGTATTAAAAACGTACCACCTTGAAAATAATTATTTTCTACCTTTGAAGCACAGTGGTATGGTTTTAGTACCACGTTATATTCTTAGTCAGGTAGTACAGACAGCGCCTGAGAGATGGTGGGAGGGTGCGGTCTTGTACAGCGGTCACAGCCTTGTATGAAACCAAGGATTTTTTTTGTTTTCTGCAAACTGATGCAGACTTATGTGAAAACGTCATAATTTTTGTTAAGTAATAACTTTACGCTATATTGCAATAAAAACATTTGTATAAAAGGGTGTTTGATGATATTCTGATGTGTCAATTGTGTAAATTAATTAATTAAGATAATTAATTTGTTATCAAACAAGGTGGTTCGGAAACTATACCACCGTGCATGAACAGTCCACACAAACTATAACCCTACTTTTTTTAAATTATAATTTACCCTTGTATTAAAAGAATTACTATAATATATGTGAGTTGCCAATGATTCTGGACAGCCAGAGGTAATTTTTGAATGCAAATCTGAATCTGAGGAAGAAGCGACGGAAGAAGCGAGGAAAAGCGACGGTGGACAACGGAAGCGGGAACCATAGTGAAGACGTCGTTCCCCTTGCAATGATTCGAAACTTCATTGGGCAGTTTCCTGTGCTACTTGTTAGGTACCACTGTGCCATGGTTTTTCACATGGTGCCATGGTGCCACATGGCACATGGTGCCATTTTTTGCCTTTTCTTATTTAGCAATTATTGAAAAATTATATTATTTGCTTACTTACAATACACTAATTTAATAAGTTACATGAAGATAAATCATGTAAAGATGAATTACATGGTAATACATATCTTTCCTTACAATTCTGAAACAATATTTGGCTTTTATGACATCTAAAACCAATTCAGCTATAATTGATTACCAGTCTCTTCCTGCACAGTGGTATAGAAATTATACCACCAAATTCTGACCAAACGGGTTGGAAAAAAAATAAAATAAAAATTAAGGAAATTTGCAAATAATTCGTTATTAGCAAAAATATAAAAAAAATCCACGATTTCTTAAAGAATTTTGATTGTCATAATTTGTGCTTCAAAGAGTTAAGGTAGAGTTAAGATTTTGAGGACTTATATTATACACCTTCAAAAGTTTTGATCCTGGGGCTGGATTCACAAAGACGTATTATCTCCTAATACGTATTAACTTGTGTATTATCTTTCATTTAACACAGTGTTTTTGGTGTTAGGTAAATCGAAAGATAATACGTATTCGCAGATAATACCTTTTGTGAATCCAGCCCCAGGATTTGTGGTAGATTTAATTATCGTTTCTACTCAGTGTAAAGACGGACAAAAGAATGTGTAGGTATAGGTAATATTTTGTAAATCATTTAGTGGCTGCTTTAGGTTCACACCACATTTTACCATCGATGAGAATTTATAAAATATTCTGTTCATCGCAAACATATTAATTAATTTCCTAACCACCAACTTTTACTGAGATGTTCAACTTCCGATAAAATATTGACAAATAATTTTACAAAAAGCAAAGGTTTCATGGCTCGCAGGCACCGGAACAATATCAGAGAAATTAATTTTCACTCCATATATATCCCAATTGACGGAAGTTTGAACATTTTCACCAATGGGATGAGTGTGTTTTATTTATTGAGCCAGCGACTCTTCTTTTCATGTGCATTCCGAACTGTGGGATTATTTTACATTGGCAAATTGGGGTGTTGGCATTCTTTACTTGTCTCGTATTTATAAAATAACCTGTCAAATCAATCGTCTCTGCAAGATTAAGCCGATTTAGAATAGCAATTGATAAATATTCAGTGTAATTATAAGTATGATTATTATCATCAATGAAAAAACATTTGTGATATCAGTCATCACTGAATGAGTACTGAATAAGTGCCAATAATAAACAATTTGTCTTGTATTAACAATCGAGTCACCTATTTTCCATAAATGTATTTAATTATAATCTTGATTAAATCTTGATTAACCCACTCCAACTTTGTTTGTAATAATTATTCATAATAATCATGATGATTGCCGTGCTTGAATGTAAGTGGTTATTATTGGAAGAACGTCCAAGCATCCGATTCATATCTGAGTGAAAGACATATCAATCTAGTCGAGTGGGTCGCTTTCGATGATCATGATACTAAAAGAATCCTGAGACAATCCGGTGATCGCTTCATAATCGAGTTGGACTGGCTAATTTCATGGCTCCATTATGTGAACAACGTATAAAATAATCACAACAAAAGCTTGGCACACGAGTTAATTATTTCGACGTGATGATGTTATTATACGCACTCGTTATGCGTGTACGCACCTCCGTGCACTGTATTGTGAGTACGTGCGCGGAACCCTAATTAGCACACAGAGATTCAAAAACAAAAACACAGTAGGTATTCAGCAGGAATGGCGTGTACATTTGCACAGAATTATATGTGATATAAGGCAACATGCTGGAGCCGGTGGTTGTGTTGTTCATAGAACTGAACTTCCGACATTTACACGAGAGCTTTTACTTACCTAGGTACTTTTGTTTCGAGCTTGTCTGGTGTAAAAAGATAGCTGAAGACGGAATAACAATGTTGTGCATGTTTATTTTTGCTGAAAACAGCAAATTTACTAATTAGTTTTGAATTTCTGAGACTACTAACATTGTGTTTTGATTTTGCTTTTCTCAAATCGTCTACTATGGTATACATATTTAATTACCTACTAGAAAAACGCTCAGTGTAACGCGTTGATGAGCGACCACCGACAAGTATGTAAATACTTGACCTCACCAATGGACTGCCACCTTGACGCGGTGGTGGGCGAGTTGGTCCCAACCAAGTGCAGTCCAGGGTCGGCCTAGTCCCATGCCCTCCCTTGAATTTGCGGTCCCCTCGGGCCGGCCTCCCCCCTCGAGATGGTGATCCCCCTAAAATCGAGTCCCACCGGCCCGAAGCCTCCCCCTCCCCCCTTGTCCGTCCCCATTCCGGCCTGGCCTTCCCACCAGTGTTAGACTCCCCCGGATCGGGCTAGTTAGGTCGACCCCTCCCCATGACATCCACTTATATTCAACAAAATTAAACGTAACTTCGGTGCAAAATGACCTAGTTGTCGACGCACCGATAAACCCAAACATTCATTCATTCATTCATTAAATACTTGACCGATTGAGCTCAAAATTTGTAAAATGTAAGATATTGTTGGTCTTCGTTTTGATTTAAGACCAACCAGAAGATATAATTTAAACTTTAATAATTGGAGGATTTTCTGAAATTTTGTGAAATGATAGAATATGTTGTTCAAAATGACCTTGCAAAATTTCAAAATAATCTGATCAACCAATCAGAAGATACATATTTTTAAATTCAAACCAAACAACGGATTTCGAAAAATAATGTGTCTGCAAATAGCTGAGTTCGTTTATACATGTGTGCAAAATTTCAGCTTGATCGGAGAAAAGGTGGCAATAACAGGAAAACAACCAAAACATAGCACTCAGTATGAGATGTACTGAATGGACATCTTTAGTTTCCAGACAAAAGCGGGAAGGGATGCCTTTGATTTGTTTCGCCATTGCTGGAAGTGAAAGATTTACTTACATTTCAAAATGAAAGTTACACAATCAAGCTGCAGAGCTTCACCGAAGAAATATCACAGTATAAAGCAAACTATGAACAGAAACATTTGTTTACCTACTTTCAATCCCATTCATTTTTATTGGCAAATATCGCATTGAAACATCGACGACTCAAGTAAAAACTGACTTATCGTCACAACCAGGCACTGGAACAGGTACCGGAACCGAAAAGAACAGTTATTTTTATAGGAACCGAAAGCGGGATCGGAACCCAAATTAATTTGTTAGGTGGAACCGACCCTTATTAATATTATACATTATTTGGGTTCCATAATGGTTCCATTAGGGTTCCTTAAATAATTAATTGAATTGAATTTGTACTTTATTGCCTTTCAAATATGAAATTATTTTTAACCATTTACAGTTTTTCAAATAAATTATCACCGACATTTCTAAGAATGTAAGTTCCCAAAAGTCGATTTAAAAAAAAATCGAAATGAGATGGAACCGATTGGAACCCTTATGGAACCGAAACGGAACCGGAATCGGAATCGGAACCATTATTAATTTGGGTTCCAGTCTCTAGTCATCAGCAACGACTATGCCCTAGACATTAATGCTATCGCAGGCTCTATAATTCCTGGATCAGGTATTAGTTCATAATTTCCTATAATTTTTTATTTACTTAAAACGAAGACATTTTTAGTAGATTTGTCTCTTACAAATCTACTGGTTGTGTTTTTCTGACTTCATCGGATATTGAACCAAAGCTCTCTATTAACGCATTATTGCAAACGTTTTCCTGGACCTTCCTTCCCGAAAGCATTTAGTAATGACTAATGAGGCACACGGTAATCAAATAGTTAGTCCAGTCGGTAGCTCACAGATCACTTATTCGTAGAGCCGCGGATTATCTTGACTTCAATATTATCGTGAGTTTTCTCACACTTGAGACAATTGCTGGGACAATTACTAATTTACTACGACAGTCTCCTTCCTTCCCATACGTTGCTTTCTTTTGCTCCACCATATCCCCAGTACATATTATAAGTAAAACATTATCAAAATAAAATGATCGAGCTCTCTCATTTAAATAAAATGCCTTTTGTAGTGGCTGTTATTGAGCGGAGAAGCGAGCGACTCCTATTTGACTATTTTGGCACGGACCTCTTTTTTTCACTTTGTTGGCGACATACAGGTCACACCTTTTCTCCGGTCAAGCAGAAATTTTTGCACACATGTACGGAGGACATCATCTACATGCGCCCGTTGGGGACGTTGCAGACCCTATTTTTTTGAAATCCGTTGATTGGTTCAAATTTAAAAAAATATCTTCAGATTGGTTGGTCCGATCAATTTGTAATTTTGTTAAGTCATTGCAAATCATGAGAGTTTTTGAGATTTTTGAGAATTCTCAAATCTTACAAAGTGTCAGCCAAATCCGTCAAATGTTTTAAAGTTTAAATAATATCTTCTGATTGGTTGAAAATCAAAATGTTCTGATTAAGTTCAAATTTTGCATGATGATCAAGACCAACATTATCTAAACTTTTACACATTTTCAGCCTAATCAGTCAAGTAATTACAGACTTTTTGACATTTCATGAGTTTGAAATCGATGTTTGAAGATTTCTTAATCAGAAATAATATTAGGAGTTATCTTTGATTAAGTGGTTCTTGTTTGATTGTTTGACTGGAGATTTTGCCCGGTGCTCGCTCATCAACGCGTTACACTGAGCGTTTTCGTAGTAAATATCATGGCAACGTTGAGAAGTATATTTTAGCGATTTTATACACAAAAGGCTCAATTGCCTGCGTTTCACATGTAAATACACCCGATTGGTTCAGTGTGTTTGTGTGATAAAGCAAAATGGAAATCCCCAGAGTCTTGCTGTGCGAATTGTTATTCCAATTCTCTCATGTCATGGATTATTTGCTGTCCTGTCTGTACTTCTACTATGATTATTTATGAGATGCAAGCGCTCGGCTGTTTTAGAAAATTGAGAGAGCAAAATTGTATCATAAGTGGGTGTTACTTTGATAGGATGTGCACATGATCAGTCTGATTGTATATTAGTTGCACTTTTTAAGTTTTGCTTCTTGCATTGTTAATCCCAGAAAAAAACACTCCGTGTAAAAAAGGCAGCCAAGTCTCTTTACTTTAAAAAAATTCAACACCGAAAAGGAGTGATATCAAAAAAGGAGCCAAGTCAATGACATTTCCAAATATTTAATCGTATTTTTGAAATAAAAGAATAAACACCGAGAAATACTTTACAAAAGGACTTGGCGCATCGTTTTTTTAAAGACCTCATTCAATACTAAAAGTGGAAAGAAATTTAAAGTAGGTACATTTTCCTCTTTCTATTAGAGCCAGAATCTATGAATAAAGCTACTTTTAGTAATGGCTATTTTATAGTTTTGTCAATGGCGATAGAAGAAAGATTTCATGCTGTAATAGATAAGTAATATAAGGATGGAAGAATTAAATAACAATTGGAAGTGGGCTCATACATATTCTTATAGCACTGTTAATATGGTGATATTAGAAGGGTATCTTTTCATAATTTGATCTTGACTGAAGGAATTCATGAAACGTTGTCAAATAATTACGAACTATCTTTGGAACACTATTATATATTTTTGAAGTGTCCAGTGTATAAAGTTAACATTTTTAATAGAAATTCAATGAGACTATGTACTTTGTGAAATGTTTTGTTATAAAATGGGGATTAATAGAAATGTATTTCATGATGAGAAGGTTTAACGCATGAGACTTAATTATATTGACCACGAAACAATATTACGAAGATAACTTACTATTGTGTATTTATAGAAAACATAGGCAACAAGTTTTATCGCGTACGTACATATTCTAATAGAAAATATTTTACAGTAGGTATGTATATTTGAGCGAGCGTAGCGAGCGTCACCACGGTACTCTTACGGCACTTTCTCTGTGTTTTATTTTTTTTTTTTTTTGTGTGTTCACTGCCCAGGTCAAACGGCACAACCAATCGATCTGAAATTTTGCACATATACTAACGTAATCTATGCGGTCCCTGGGATCGTTTTTGAACGGGCTCATGTGATTGGTTCAAATTTAAAAAAAAATATCTTTTGATTGGTAGTTCCGATCAATTTGAAATTTTGACAAGTCATGGCGACCAACATTGTACCCAATGTTACAAAGTTTCAGCAAAATCCTCCCATTGGTTAAAATTTAAAAAAATCTTTTATGTTATTTTTTAAATTTAAACTTGAACCGTATGTCTGATCAACTTAAAACTTTGCATGGTCATTGGGACTAACATTATCTGCATTTTTGACAATTTTCAGACTAATCTATGTTTCAATCCAAAAGTTATTGACGTTTTACGGACATTTTGCGTGTTGGCTGTCAAATTTCTCGAAAATGTTGATCACGGCTACTTCGACTCTTTATAGTTCCAAGGTAGTTAGAGTAGAAACTTTCAAACGTATGAAACTGATATGACCATTCAACAGATCGATCTAATATTGTGTAAGTACACACACTTTTATCATATGAGTGGTCCCAGGTCTATTTTTTTTAAGGGATCCTGTGATTTTTGAATATTAACGAGGAACAGTTCAATCAGAAAGGTTCAAAAGGTTCAAGCTTTGCATGGTTATTGGGACTAATGTTTTAGGACAATTTTGATATTTTTATACTTGAGTCTGACGAAATTCAAGAATTATTGGCTTTTAATGATATTTTCGATAGACATAATTTCGGTTCGAGGTGTTGCGCCTGTCCGTGCTCGCTCATCAACGCGTTACACAGAGCGTTTTCCTAGTATGTAATTGAAAGATGTTTCCCTATTATTCTAAAAATTCTAAATGACGGTTGTATATAAATGGCATATGCTTATGAATCGAAAAATGTATTTAAAAAAACGATGCGCCAAGTCTTTTTGTAAAGTATTTCTCGGTGTTTATTCTTTTATTTCAAAAATACGATTAAATATTTGGAAATGTCATTGACTTGGCTCCTTTTTTGATATCACTCCTTTTCGGTGTTGAATTTTTTTAAAGTAAAGAGACTTGGCTGCCTTTTTTACACGGAGTGTCTTTTTTCTGGGATATTACTTCTTCTGTTAGTTTATTCATACAGCTTGTAGCACATGTCCGAGCAGGGACTAATTTCTTTAAAAAATACGCCTCAACCGATTTGGTTACTAAGAAGAGTTGCGTTTGGTATAAGATGAAAATGATTATCCAAGAAGAATAGCTTAAGTTTCGTTATAATCGATCCAGCCGTTTTCGATATATGACGTCACTTCCGGTTTTGAAATAGCGGCCGAAAATAATGTCGTCTTGAATTCATAATTATAAGTCCTACATAATTGCACAATTTGGTTGCAATCGGTACAGACGATTTCGATATATGACGTCACTTCCGGTTTTAACAATGGCGGCCGAAAATAATGTCGTCTTTAATCCATAATTATAAGGCCTACATATTTCCAAAATTTGGTTGCAATCGGTACAGCCGTTTTCGATATATGACGTCACTTCCGGTTTTAACAATGGCGGCCGAAAATAATGTCGTCTTCAATTCATAATTATTAGTCCTACCCATTTCCAAAATTTGGTTGCAATCGGTACAGCTGTTTTCAATATATGACGTCACTTCCAGTTTTAAAAATGGCGGCCGAGAACACTGCAACCTTGAATTTATAATTATTTACAAAGTTAGTTTACTAAATATCTATGTAAAAGTATAAAGTGGTGAATTAAGTGTCAATTATCATATTTATGACGTCATTTAGCATATTTATGACGTCATTTCCGGTACAGGTAATAGGAAAACAATCTAGTTGATACTTTATGAACGACCATCTGAATTCATAATCCCTATATTTCCGTAAAATCGGTCATGCCGTTTGTAATATATGATGTCACTTCCGGTTTCATTTAGTGGTTCCTGCCGCCATTTCCGGTACCGTTAATTTGTTTATTTATTTTTCACAATTGATTTTTCAAATAAATTGCAGAATGAATACGCAGGAGCTAGTTCAGTTGCAATCGGTACAGGCGTTTTAGATATATGACGTCACTTCCGGTTTCAGGAATGGCGGCCGAGTACACTGCAATCTTGAATTTATTGTTTGTATTGTCTATGTTACAATGTAAGTTAATTATGTATGTATTTTAAGTATAATTTGTTGAAATAAGTTAAATATTGCGTATTTATGACGTCACTTCCGGTTTAGAAAATAGGAAAATAATTATTTTATTATTGATACTTCATATAGATGACCATCTAAATCGAATGGCGCTAATTTCGTTCTAATCGGTCCAGACGTTTTTGAGATATGACGTCACTTCCGGTTTAAAAATGGCGGCACAAAAAATCACAAGTGGCAAGGTATCATCAGACGCCAAAAGTGCATATGTGGTAAAAATTTCAGGTTGATCGGTTCAGCCGTTTAGGCTGTGGCGGTGACGGCGACCTTTTCTGATATCATCATCATCAGAAGAAGAAGAAGAAGAAGAAGAAAGCGGTGAAATTCGCGATTTTCACTGTCCTCTAGGTCGTAAACGGCATGACTGGTTGTTGTCGCGTGATGTATATGTTGTCAGGTGGGCCATAGCTCAAAATTAAGACATTTCACAACAATGTGAGATTTTCCATTGTTGAGATCCAGTAGGCCGAAAATGCTATGTTGTTGCTTACAGTTAAAGTAGTTGGTCTGCTCCTCGGTTTATATAGGCATTTACGGTATGTTCAGTGACTGTGAGTGTACGGTACGACTTGGCTGAGTGGAGCGACCGCTCCACTAGATTAGGCTAATTATTCTGCAAAACTGCTCAAAACTATGGAATTTCCTGTTGTATTGGAGACAACACCAGTGAACCAATTGATCTAAAATTTTAATCATGATTAGATAAAAGACAAACGTATCACTTGGCACATTTTTAAAATTAAATTTGATACGGCACCGATTAAGACAAGAAAAGACACAATTTTTCACCAAAAATATATTAATTATTACTAATTTACGAAGCAAAAAATTAAAATGTACCTAGTGATAACCCTAAGTGTTTCCATGATTAAAATTTCAAATCATTTCGTCGATCCATTTTGTCTCCAATCGTATCCAAATATGTGCCTGCAAAAAGCAGCAAAATCGCTCGCACTTGCAGACTCCTTAAGAATGTGATTGAATTGCGTGTGTTTCAAGTGCGTATGCAAATGTTTCTATTTGGCTACCTTGTTGATAAGCTAATTTCCCTCGCAACATATCCGTGAATAATACATGTTTATGTTGCATGTGTGTTTCTAGTAGTTCTCATGGTAATTCGATGCTGATTTTTAGCAATTCTATAGGATTTTCAAGCAGTGATCTATGATTATATTTTAAAATTGAGAAACTGCATTTGCTGCCAATGAAATTTGCAACAGTGAAGTATTAATGAAACCTTGCCTAATGTTCATTTTGGATTTTACCCAAGAGTCAGTCTGTCATTGGCTTCGTACGGTTACGTGACGACGAGCCTTTGTCTGATCATAATTGTCATTTTGAAAGCTGATTATGACCATAATAAAGTCCTTGTTAAATAGAAATGCTTCAAATTTTCCTCAAATATGCCTCAAGCAATACTATTTGCAAATACGAAAAGAAAAACATGTGTCTCGGGATTAATTTAAGAGATATCTTAAAAGGAAATCTTGAAATTTCCCATAAGATAACATGGTGAAGCTTAAAAATTACACTTATATCTTCTGTAGAAATCGTAATATAAACTACAAATTAAAAATATTAATTTCATTTTAGGGACCGACTTTTTTTTCAAAATTTTAGCTGTTTAAAAATGTGGAGGTACGGGATTAAATAAAGAGATATTCAAGAATAATATCCTAATTTAGCCAGTTTCTACTAGAAACTGCTTAAAATCAAATCAAGTACTTAATTCGTACTGCATGAAATTAATTAAAATAATTGTAAATTCTTTATAAAATATCGTATCTCTACAAAGTAATCTTATGATATTCATCAACAATGCAAAATATAGTTGTAAAATATTAATTTCTTTGATTTGTAATTTAATTTGTGAACTACGTGGACTATTGAAGGTACTACTTTAAGATGATATTTTTTCGGAGAATTAGGTCAAGACTGAAATATTTATTGAATTTTAAACTTTTTTTATATAAAATTGAAAAAGGAAATGATCACTTGTGATGGTGGCATTTTGTTTTGTCAAAGCCGAGATAACGTCTAGTTTATTTTACATATGATTGAGTGGGTCGCTTTATATTTTCAGCTGTCTTATATTATGATTCCTGGTATTGTATTGCACATGCCAGTGCTCGCTCATCAACAAGATTACACCTAGCGTTTTCCTAGTTTATGCTCCAACTTACAGTAGGCGGCTGGTAAAATATATATTATTTGGGCCAATTGCCAACGAGGTACAATAACAACTTTATTAAAAACTATATTTGTACATCAATCATTAAACTTGTTAACTAATTTCACACGTGTAAAATATTTGTTTGCAAATCAACATTATTTTATTTCTTTGCTACTGTTCAAATAATTAGACATTAAAATTCCAAACACAATTTTGAAATATTAACCACATTATGTAATCGATTAATCATAGAATGATGCAAATAATAGTTCAGTGAGGTGTGCGTTTTGAGCATGATTCAATTTTCATTTGATATAGTTGATTACAAACTGCAGCAGCAGTAATTGGCTGCTGCAATTACTTTCAGCTCGGTAAGCTATTAGGGAATTTACAGATGCATGAAAACCGCACGTTTATAACCAGAGGTTTGACGAATCACTGCAATTACTAACTACTTCATGTGAACATTTCATTTTACATAGTTCAAGTTTATTAATAATTATTTCCATGGTGTTACTGTACACTATATAATCAGTATATTATAATCAGACCTTGTAGTAGCATGAACATCAGAAGTCAGATTAGTTTTCTATAACTTATTTATTTTTGTATGAAATATACCCGACAACGCTTAAGCTCCTGCAGACATTCAAGTACGAGCATGAGCCATGAACTATAAGATTTGAATAAAGCAATGTAAAATGCATGGAACGTGAGTTACCCTTTGAACTAAAATACGAGATCTGTTGTTTTGCTAATGTTCCCAAGGAGATAAAGATAATTAATGACTTTTAACTCTGTTCTGTAGAGGCCAAGCTCATGTAAACAAAATGAACATGTCTATTTGTCTGCTTTGTCGAGTGTGGTTTTATATGTTAAGTTGAACGCGGTGACTGTGAAGGGCTTGCATCGAGTTAGATTCTGTTGTTAGATTTGAGCTTGAAACTAGTGAATGGCACAGACAGAATGTTGAATTGTGTTGACTGAATCATTATATTTGCACAACGTCTTGAAGGCTTTCTACCCCTTTGAAAATAATTGTACAAGTCTCTTTAGGCAAATAATTGAGGTGACACCCATGGTATAACTATCTAGCAAGTACATTGTTGCATCATGGGTGACACCAATAATTTTTTTAAATCAAGTCAGTGTATTCAAATACATTTTAGTATGACCTTTTCAAGAGAGCAACGAATATGTTTGTCATATTTTACTGCAACAAGACGAATATGATAATACGATTTTTTCAATATAATTTCAATTTGATTGTTTTAAATACGTGTTTATTCATGTTTTCTAAAACTTTTCATATTCGAGGTTTTGAAGACAGTGATGTAGAGGATTGTCTTTGGGCTGAACTACAAAAGTTTCATCATCAATAAGTAATGATTTCTTTTCCATTTTATTTAGTAGTATCAAACAAAATTAATAAAGAAGAGAGAGAGAGAGAGAGAGAGAGAGAGAGAGAGAGAGAAAGTGTGTCGCTCACTTAGTTTTGCTTCTAAACAATCATCCCGGTATCATTGTTGTATCAATCATCCCTTGCTTTGCTGTGTTCTAGATTCGTTCAAAAGCAATGGAATTGCGTTGCGAGCGACGCTAGACGTGTTTGTCAAGCTCTTTTCCAAAATAAAACTATCTTCTAGGTTGGTTGTGTTTTACTCGATGTGGGCAGGGGTTGTGTTGTGGCTTAAGGGGGAGGGGGAAGTTCAACAAATTGTCTCGAAGTGGTCTAGATCCTGCTACACTTTAGGGTTTCAACTAGATGTCTTTGCACCGTGACAAATTTCAACACCTGTCAACGGAAATACCTTTCTCTTCGTAATTAATTAATTGCATCACGAAAGAGGATTTGTTATAGACCATCTCGAATGTTTTAACGCGTCCAAGACGTAACGACGCCATTAGAAGCGTCTCGACGCCGACGCTTCTTCCTCTCTTTCCGAGTGTTAAATCGTTATGTAGCTATCAAATCCCAGACACGTACAACAATACCTGCAAACCAAATCACTCTAACGTAGATTTTATACCAGCTAAGGGAAATATAGTCATTTTTAAAGTTGCATTAAGTTTTTCGACCAGTTTCCTCGTCTAAAATGTATAGCCCTTATAAAACATTCACGGACATGGTCGTAGGAAAACACAGATAAAGGCGCTGTTCGAGATGAGAGCTTTATTTGGATTATGCAGATTGTTTGACCTCTTTTCTCAAGAGTATGGAACCACAATAATTCATATTCCTGCTGGTTGATGTGTTTGTGCGGAAACAAACTAATGAGAAGAAGCCATGTTGTTAAGAGAAAGTTTCCATTGACACTTTTGGGAATCATCAGTGTTTTCTCTTTGTTTCTTTGTCTGATTGGGATAAAAACATATCAGATATTTCCTGCTCATGCATGTCCATTATTTATTTCAAAGTTATTGGAATAATTGTTTCTTCTACTTGATAAATGGATATCGGTAGAACACAGTATTTTTTTTTATTTCTTTTTGCATAAAAAAGTGAAGAATTCAATTACTTGACTCGAACAAGTTGTCAAACTAATGGCCTGGGCGTATTAACTTTCTTTCGGATAAATTCAACTTCAACGGTTGTAAATTGTAATCACTTATGGCGATGGTGACAATGATTATGAAAATAATAATGAAGACTTTCTTCAAAAATAATTATTTAATGATTACTTCGCAAAATCGCGATTGATCGATTCAATTTTACTTGCTTATTGGTTCATTACATGAATCACATGTTCCTTGCACTTGCATGAATGTCGAATCATACAGGTTGCCATCTTGTAAACCGAGGCTGTTGAAGATTAAGGAGTAGATAAGGAGGATAGAGTGCGTTGGTTATAAATGGGTACTATCCCAGCATTCGCTCATGGTCTGTGGAAAACCGCGACACATCACAGTCAATGTGAATGTCTAACAGGATTTTCAAAATAACATAGGTAATTCTTAATTATTATTGATTAATCAAAAGTAATTGGTTTTAGGTTTTAGTTGGTTTAGTAAAGGATTCTGACAGCGCTCTTCTAAAGGCTCGTAAAAGGAAGCCACGACATCTAGGTTATGTCAGAAAACAAAGACGTTGAACAATTGATGCCAAAACCACCTTAATGCTTGTAAACACTGACAAATGTGACAGATTGCGGCGTTTTCCTTTGTTTTGTGTTGAGCATTTGCACGAAGCGACGTACTCTTTGCACCGAGCAATGTTCTCGATGTTGTTTTACAAAGTTCCCGAGTCATTCTCTTCCCACCCCTGTTTCCTGTCAGATTAGTGAATACGCTCCCAGCTTTCGTCGCATACTTGTCGGAAGTTCACAATGTTCGCCCTCTCTCTCATCCCTCTTCGCATCTCGTCATCTCTTTCTTCCTCTACGCCTCTATTTCTGTGCTTCCATCCGATACGCTTAATGCTGTGTTGATATTCTGTGTACAATCCCAAAGGAAAGAAGTCTGAGAGGTGACGACTTTCTTACTCCTTTACGTGAAAAACAGAGTGTTATATTTTTGGGTGGTATTTTCGACTCTGCAAACGGCGTTGTTGGTGCGCTTGCCTCTGAGGAGATCGCTCAGGTTTCCCGTCGACAAGGGTGAAGAGTGCTGAATGTGATTTGGATGTAATGCATTGATGGTGTTCCATTTGGTGACATCTAAGAGGGAATCAAAAGTATCCTTACGTCGTTTCGTATAATGTATTCCCTAAAGTTCATAAATATGGAAGCGTTTTGTGTGTTTTAACATAAACGTACCGATAGAGACGATCTTGTGCGTGAAAAGAACATTTTGTCGAGTAAATTAAGTCATATTGACGGAGGTTCTTTCAAGTTCTTCTTCGATTTAGCTCCGTGTACGAACTAACTGTAATCTGCGGTTGATGGGACTCCCTATGTGACCCAGTTTGTTTAGATTCTTTATTTTCGTGTACGTGTACCGCTTCTTTTTAATTCCCAGATTGACCGCAAGAAACTGCTGTCCAAATGTCCATGGTATTGATTTTTAACGTAGTTCAGGATTGTGCTAGAAACAGAATCTAATGAAGCTCGTTCTTTCAGGAAAATCTTCCACTTGACTACATTTTCCAGGGAAATCTTCCACTTGGTCAGCCATTCGTGTCATTCGAGTCAAGTTAGCAACTTACTAGATATTTAAAGTTTGTTAATTTCTCGTAATTATTATCGTTGGTTTTCTATGAGTTTACTTTGTTTGTAGAACATAATATTCCAATATTTCAGAACTTCAAAAGTTCCAGAAGAAAAATAGTACTAAATATGATATAAATCATTATTTGAATGTTGCAATAGTGTTTACCTATGTTCTTCTAGAATAAATTGAAGTTGTTGATTTTGATGCTGAAAGTTTTTATAAAATTCCAGTTCATAACCATAAGTACCATTAAGTTCATTAGTACCATTTTTGATAAATACAATTGGTTCATTTTATTTGCGAAAATACTTACACACATTTTAAAACATGAAACTAACATTTTCCGTTCAATTTAATTCCACTAAACGGAATTTAGTCAATGTCGACCGCCAACATTTGACAGCAAACAAAGCAATGATTCTCATCTGGATGACTCCAACCAAGGACTCTATACAAGCAACCACTTGTAGAGACCTTGGACTCCCAGACATGGTGAAGTGACGTCATCGTCACGAAATCACTTGGCAGTCTTGTACATCTCAATTCTTCCCCGTCATTCCGAAGCAGCTCAAATAGAAATTCTTGTTCAAAATGTATAACTGTGTCTGATCTTATGACATTAGTGTGAGTGTGAAATTTCAGATCGATTGGTTGGACGGTGTGACCTTGGCTTTGTAGGCAAATACACACAAAATCAGAAAAAATACGATCGGTACGTTCGCTTTGTCTCACGGCTTGTCTCAAACCACGAATTTAATATTTTGCTGTAAGAGCCATGTTCTATTAAATTATTAATCACAATAATTCAACATTGCTAACAAAATACTTTCTTTATAATCGTATTTCTCTTGTTCCATGTTCTTGAACTTTTATGTTAGAAATTGCTTGAGAAACTGACAATGATTTATGACCAGATAATTTTTCGCATGAACTCAGTTGTAAATAATATTTTAAGTGAAAACTACAACGTTTCAACATTGTCTCTGGAGTGGAATTTACGCTGTTTAAACTGCATTGTAAATCAGTCAAAAAACAAAGATTTCATCGTTCTATGAACCCACGTGATTTCCGCTGTTCATTTCTTTCATCTTCAAAACTTCGTCAACTTAATGACAGAACATTCCCTCTCTTTCTTTTGCCCTCACGCATAGGCTGTCGCATAAACTTAAATGTATAATATCATATCCATGCGGCAATTAGGTACATAATGCGTAATCGTTATTTCAACGTCTGCCGTATTTACAAATATCATACCATCCGCACCAATCAAAAGTAATGAAATACTTTTCAATCTACAGAGCGAGTATCGTATTGTTTATTAGCACGATGCATTGAAATGAATATCCGTTACATTTTTTATTATTCATACATACGAATGAATCGACGTCGATTGTCACATTCAGTCAATTTCACAAGAATTGGCAATTAAACACCGTTTCAGGGCCTAATTTTCTAGTCAATTTCGTGTGATTGCATACAATAAAAATGTGTTTGAATTGTATCTACTAGAAAAACGCTCAGTGTAACGCTTTGATACAAGTACCGATACGTGCACACCAACCATATACGATATCATTTCTGATTTTCATTTCAGCTTTCTAATTTCTATTCTGGAATAATTTAATAACAGATCCGTGTGCAATGAATGCGGTACATTTCAATACTCTTAAAATGGTGACACGTATGTAAATATACTTGACCGATTGGGCTGACAATTTGTAAATATGAGATAATGTTGGTCTTGATCACCATGACAAATTTTAATTAAACGGAACATTTTAATTTTAGACTAATCGGAAGATATTTTAAATTTTAACCAATTGGAGGATTTGGCTGAAACTTGTAAAATTTGATAAAATATTAGCCTTTGACCTTGCAAATTGATCGAATTAAACATTCAGAAGATATTTTATTTATATCTGAACCAATCAACAATCCTTAGTTCAACATTTTCTCGATCGGAGACACAGTGCGACCTGCCAAAAGAGCGAATTAAAACGCTCGCTTCGCTCACTCAATCATTGGAGAAACGTTTATTACTGAAAAACAGTAATTTCAAGCAAATAAGTATGGGATACACCCTTGTATACTTTGTCTTAATTGCTAATCTGTCACAGAAAGGTGAGGGCGCGCCATGTCGACGTAGAGTGTGGAGATACGGCGGACACACCCTGACTATATAGACACGCCAGTCGCTCATTTCCCCTCCTAATTCACCTAATAGGGCATGATGTTTAAATGTTTGTGAGGGAAATCGTTAGTGCAAACTCATGACTGCGTTTTGACATTCTAATAATAATGGGTTCGTTTAACATGTCTTATGTGTACGGCTTTTAAATACAAAGGCTGACATTTTCACCTCCCCATATTCAACTGTAACAATCATATTTCAAAATAACAAGCTGACAGTTTGACATTAGAGAGAAAACAAAAGCGTGCTTGCGTAAGTACGAGATATTGCTTCAGCTTTATTGTGCTATCATTATTTCTTTCATGTATCTAATACATGAATGTGAAGGCAATCGCTCTGCGTTTGAAAGAGCTTCAAGATGAGAATGAAGAAATTAGAAGACTATGTTCTTTCTAACGATGGCATACTTTTAAGAATAGCTGGAATTCTGTTAGGATCTGAGCAATATCACACAGCACTTCTGGAATGTCCAATTAATTCTTGAATCAACTCTCTTTCTACGTCGTGTCTCCCATCTTTTCACTTCGTCCGCTCACTTTGTGCTAGTAATTAGAACTCGGGAATGGACCAAGTGCGTATCCTAAATTGTAGCTTATTCTCAAAGAATCAAAAAATAATTTAATTAAATACAATATTTTAGGTCTTTCTGAAATCAAGAGAATACTTCCTCCTCTCAAACTCCTTTCTATATTTTCTCTCCTAAAGAATTATCTTTATATTCCTCTCGAGCGGTTGTTTTACTCTCTAAAACTTTTCTAATGACCTGAAACAAAGGATATCTATTAATTTCCATTTTTCAATTTTCTTTTCTCGACGTTTGATGACACAGAGATGATAAGACAAGAAGAGTTTACACGAATCTTTTAGCTCCAGTTCCATTTGAATAGCAGTCATTAACTCTAAATCTCGCTGCTCCATTGGGACACCGAGGAACATCTCCAAAGTAATTTATTTCTTTCTCGAACTTCTTTCTAAATCGGTAAATGAGAAAGCAGAGTTATTACCAGCCATTGTTTTATTTGACGATTTTAACATCTCTCGCGTTTTGGTTCATTCTTATGAACATGATATCACAGTATTAATTGCAAATGTTTTTGCACGCGGCGACCGTGCTGTTAATTTGTCATAGAATATTCGCGTGTCGGGTGATTTGCGTATACAACGGCGTAGGAACTCGGGAGCGCACGAAGCTATTTGCATTTAGCCGTCATTATATATTGGCCCTTATTTGCATTATTTCATTGTCACACTAATCTAATACAGCTCGCAGGTATTAATACTTTATACCAAAACCCTCGAACCCCTGAACTTTCGGTCAGACGATGCTCTTTGAGAAATAATGTCAGTTTCCAGTTACCCTTCGCTGCCACCAAGTAGTGGATAGCAATAAACCACGTCTAATCCTCGACGGAATTCAACTAGGAATAGGACTATTGTCAGACGTAAGGCACCTGGGGGGCCACTCAAGTGCAGATACTTCCTACGTCACAAGCCAACACCGTGTATGTTACACTCTCACATGAGGTGTTACATAAATCATAAGAACAACTGATTTAAACGCCGAGTCTTATCGCGGAGAAGAGTAATGGCTTCGTGGAGTTCTTCCCGTAAATTTCCTTCGCTCGTATTACGCTGGCCATGCAAAACACGTCTCAGAGGCCGTGAAAATGTCTTCACGACAATCCGTTAAACTCGGAGATTTTGGCTTTTAGGCAAATGTCAAAAGTCGAAACATGTCTGGCATAATTTTCAGAACTAGCGTTTCATTCGACGAAAGTTTGAGCATATCTCAATACTTGTGTGATGGTGGACTAACATTTTGCCTTGAAAACTTATCCGAAGAATTATCGATAAGTTTTTGAGTGTTTGGGGATTTAACACCCTCGCTCGTATCCTAGAAGCTAGTACCTACTTTACCGAATTTCCATTGATGTTAATTTTTGATAACAAAATGAATTATCGTCTTTTGGAACGCACATACAGTGACGGTTGCTCAATAAATACAGCACCCTCATAGTGGCGTATGTTCAGTACTTTCGTAAAATTTAATAAAATGTAAATAAAAAAGTGTTCCTTGCATTTCTGCGTGCTGTTCAGATGCGCTCTGGTCCTGGAATCCTTGTTTTCGTAAAATCAAGATCAATATTTGAATGCTGGGCCGGAAAACCATGAAACCAACAATTTCATTATTCCGAGTAAATAGCCGAAAACTATTTAAAGGCCATATTATCACAATTACTTATTTTGGAAGATATATGGATGTTATTATGTAGGTTTCATTCAATAAATGGGTACCTGAATACAAAATGTATTACAAAAAATAATTTATTTGGAAAGGGTAATATTTCAGTACCCTTTCGTTTTGTATACTTTCCTCCGAGTTCCTCAACTAGGTACTTTCGTTAATTATCCATCCACCAGTTTTGTTTTCTTGCTTTTATTTAAACGAATTAACAGTTTTAATCACACAATTCAGTCCTCACCGTCCGCCCTATCTTGAATCACATTCATGGTTCTTCCATGGCAGCCAACATTCATGATCAATTCAAGTAATGCCAACATTTAAAAAATCAACATTTTAAGGTGGCAGTGGATAGACCTAGACACATGATGATTCCACAAAAAAACCTATTTCGAAAAAAGTGTTGGTTTCATGGTTCTTCCGGCCCAGGATTCATTTGTTGGCAGTTTATCCTCTTAATTGTACAACTCTAGTCTCTTCACTTCAGAAACTGGAACCATTACAGTTTTGACATTCACAAGATAATTAGAATGCAGAGATTTAGAAACCATCAACAGTCTTTAGAAGGGTAATCTTGAGTAAGATCTGTCGGAATCTTCACGGTCCAAATAAATGATCAAAATAAGAATATTAAAATAGTTCACAAATGCGATTGTCGGATCCGTGGCTGTGTTGGATTTTTTCCAGGCCAGCTCTTTACAAAGGGCTAAACTGGTATAAAAATGTCACACATTCAGTGGTATTCCACTGGAAAAGATCCAAGAAAAGTCGGCCATGAATAGACTGAATAGAATTGTTTTTTAAAAGATTGAAGTTTTTTACCCGTCCATGCTACGATTCACCCTATGCTTAGTTATGCACACATTTTAATGGATCGTGCTGAGCCATTTGAGTGGCTGTTCACTTAAAACACGGTCTTGTGGATTTTTGATGACGTTTGCAGTCGCTTCATTGTGTGAGTGAATGATGGCGCTATCTGGAGGGGATTGTGGGTTCGAGTCTCTGACGTGGCACTTCTCAAGCATTCGTTACGTCCTTACACGCCCTTGATGTATCCTCTTGATTGTAATGCAATTGTATGCCACCCTCAAATGACGGGCACAGAGCGCTGGGGTCGAGATTATCGCCAGCTACATCGCGACACGACGAGAATCAATAACGTCACTCTTCTGTTTCCTGATGTCCGGTCGACTCTTTTGTCAAGTCGCAATTAAACAAACTTTCAAAGTTATAGGCATCCTGCGTGAGAAAATGGTGCCATAGTAACCTACATAAAAGTATAGTGAATAAACAAATCTGACAGCGGCAATCCAAATCTCATATTTAGAGTGATTACTTGTGAAAGAAAGATATTTAAGTAAGTACAAGTTAATAATAATACGCAATATTTATCCATACACATGTTCAAGTTAAATATTCATCTGATAAATATGATTTATAGCTATTATTTATAGCTTTGACACATTTCCTCTACCCCCTCAACCTTAATTTTTCTACCCCTGTGACGTCACGAGCAGGATTCCTATACTCCCCTACGCTTCTCGAAAAAAACAATACGCTGAATTCTAAATTCAGAATGGTATGAAGTGATGTGAGATTACACTAGGAAAGCGCTCAGTGAAGCGCGTTGATGAGCGAGCACAGATACGTGCAACATCCCCAGTCACGATACACGATACGACATGATACGATTATCTTTGCAACTTTTTAATGTCCATATAAACACTTTGAATGAATAACAGATAAATGTGTCGTATTTTACGCAATTTTCCAAACATCTCTTTTGACAACCCTGTAAATACTTGACCGATTGGGTTAAATATGTGAAAGTAAAAGATAATGGTGGTCTTGATCTCCATGCCAAATTGATTTTCGACCAATCGGATTTTTTTCAAATTTTAACCAATGGGAGAATTCGGTTGTAGCTTTGTAAAATATGACGAAATGTTTGTCTTAATGACCTGGTGCAGTTCTAAATTGAACGGACCAACCAATCGGAAGATATTTGTTTTAAAATTTGAACCAAACAACGTATTTCAAAAAATGTTCACTCTGCAAACACTTGAGATGGTCTTTACATGTACGCAAAATTTCAGCTTGATCGGAGAAATGGTTTGACCTGGACATCGCCAACAATGTAAAAAAGAGATCCGTGGCAGAAGAGTTTAAATAGAAGTCACTCGCTGAAAAATACCGGTCGAACCAGTACTCGAACCCGGGACCTCTCACTTGCGGTCCTCCGGCAAGTAAGAGGTCCCGGGTTCGAGCAACGCTTCAGGCGGATACATAATTTATTTTATTCTGAAACCATCTTATTACTAAAACTACTGTACTTATCTGGCAGTTTTTACTGTGGTAGTTGTAACAAATAATATTATCTGCCACATGTTGTTGGAACTTATTATAATCATCCATAACTCTTAGTATCGAATATAAATGTACTCAAGTCATTAGACGGTATTATGTTAGCTTATTAAACATGAACCATAACAAAAACAATCAAACAAAGGCTATTATATTCGTTATATTGAGCACCTACTTACTACTTCACAATGCACTGGTAATAAAGCCAGAAAAGTGTTTTTTGATTGCTCTTTCAGTGGCTTTTACGAAGAAGTTTATTTTATACAATTGCACATCAATTCAGTAATGATTACAAATACTCAGTAGTTGTGATTTACAGAACAGCTTCCTCTTGAAATAACTCATTTTGAAGCAAACAACCCTCGTTTCACTCGCTGTGGAGTGGCAGATGTTTACACGTCTTTTAATAATATTGATTAAAGACTCATTTCATTACAGCAGACAGAAACTAAAACAAGGAAGAGTATTCTTCAAGTAATTGCGCACTGTATATTTAATCTCGTTGTTAAAATTAAGGACAGCTGATTTGGGTTGACCTCGAGTTTCTGTATGAAGTGCACGTACTGCGATATTTGATTTGTTTAGTTACAAAAAGCTACGTAATTCAACTATGAGTAATTTACCACTTTGTAATTTCGATCCAACCGAGAAACCCTGAATAAAACAAGAAAATGTTGATGATTATAGATAACTTTATAATTAAATAATTGGAATTCAATACAATTCATTCAAATTCAAATTGACATTACATTTTGTAAAATTGTGTAGGTACTAAATACGTCTATGGCATATTATTAAAGGGTTTCCAGGAAGGGTAGGGGGGGGGGGGTAGTATGACTTTTTAATTTCAGGGCAAATATTGTAAGTAGATGTCAGCTGAGACCGATATTTAGCGAAATTAACCCATTTTGGAAAGTCAAAAAAATATCCGGGACGATCCAAACTGGTTTAAGACGATTTACAGAAAGATCGAAACTGAATAACCGTTCAACAAAGCAAGCTGAAACTTGGCATGAATTATCATAATACATATACCTAGGGAGTAGTATAGACCTTTTTCGGTATTTTTATTGCAATTTTTCTAAAATAAAGTCGAAACCAAAATATTTGGAGGCGAAAAAGGTCAAGTGGGTTGTAGAATCACTTATAGAATGAGGAAAATACATTATCTTCCTCTTATGAGCAATAGTTTGGCCAATTTCGTGTTTTATATGTTTAGTAACGGGGTACCACTGGAATACCCTGAAAATTTGCGTAATGATTATTATCAAGATTCAAAATAATAAGTTTAATAAGAAGACACATCAATACAATATTAATACTATATCAATAGATACTATGAACTTTGTATCTTAAAGTGTACACAATTCGCCAAATGGGACTTAGATTAATTGATGTATATAAACAGTTTGATATAAACATAACAACGAAAGAAGTAGCACAATGATTTGCCGCCACTTTATTGCAGGTAGACGATTTCCAATTTGCAAGTCCAACCTGCTCAGTAGTCGAAATAATTAGGACAAAATAGTTCTATGAACGAAATGATATCACCATAAATTGACCGTGTCCAGACATAGCTATTGACCCCTTGAGAGGTGTGAGATTATCAGCCAGACTATATGATGTAGTCTGGAGCCCGACTAAGGGGTTGTCCAGCTCTCCATTAGCCCCTCTTCCTCTTCGACCTAAGTACAGCGTTCAGTCCAGGGGAGGATTATTGCCCCATTACCTGTCGTATGTTTAATTTAGTGCGCCGCCTCGTTTAAGCCGCTAGATTATCGTACGCTGTAAAAGACGTCGATACGTTTCGAACAACAATCTGTACGAGGAGAATTCATTTCTTATTTAATAGCGTTGCTGAAAGAAGTAAATGTACCTTATATGGTTTTTTTCTCCCCTCGATATTTTCATGTGAATAGTTAATGTTTTTGGTACGAGTTGACTCAGGGATTTTCTGCATTTGGTATTCGTTTTTGAGAGAGCGACTCCTATTTGCTCTTTTTGTACGGACACCTGATTCTCAGTTATTATAAGTATTAAAACAACGTTTCGACTAGAAATCACGTATTACCTATATCATATTTTACACATTTCCAGCCCAATCCGTCAAGAATTTACAGACTTATTGTTATTTTAAGTGTTTTGAATATCTGTCCAAAGAGATTGATGAAAAAGTATCAAATTCATGGTACATACAGATAATAAGTTTATCTTTGATAGAATGGAACGTTTTTGATTGAAGATGTTGCGCTTATCGGTACTCTCTCATCAACGCGTTACACAGAGCGTTTGCCTAATGTTACTCATTTTAAGCTCGATCAGTCAAGTGATTACAGACTTATTGACATTTGATGACTTATAAAACGCTGACGATACGCTAAGTTTGATCGAAAATGAACAAATTCATGGTACGAAAGTTGCAATGAACATCACTCATCAGTAATGATTGCGCGTATCCGTGCTCGCTCATCAACACGTTACACGTTCCTATAGTATTGGAATTGGAATAGGTAGGTAGTTATAGTCAATTGCTTTAAGTAGCTTTAAATTATTTCACAATATTTTATTACAATAATACTCCAGTCACTTTACTGAAAAAAGGGTCCAACCCTAAACTTATTGTTTATAAATATTATGTTTTTTGACAATAATATTGAGGTCTACCCAGGTAACTCATAAACAAAAGTTTACCAAATTTTGGGTCGCCATTTTGTTTTTATCAGGTGATTTGTCAAAATCACAATTTTATTTTTCCCATGAAAATGTGAAAGAAATTTTTACTTTCAATATTTTTTTATTTTTTTGCAATGTTTTGTGCAACTCAGAAAAAATAATCAGTTTGATCGCATTTATTGTTATACAATTATAAGTTATCGACTTCATTTTTACACTGAAATATTCCTCACTTGATACGCTATGACATATAAAAAGTTTACCGAAATCGACTTTTTACAACTATTTTTCCCCACAACATTTTCGACTAACATTGAAAAATATTTTGATCACGACTTTAAATAACGACTCGCTAGAGCAGTTGTAATAAAAAGTATATTTTTTTTATTTAAATTGATAATTGTATAACAATGAATGCGATAAAGCTGTATTTTTTTGAGTTGCACAAAACAGTGCAAATAAAATTAAAAGCAAAAATTTTCTTTACATTTTCAAGTGAAAAATTAAATGGTGATTTTGAAAAAATACTTGATAAAAACAAAATGGCGGCCCAAAATTTGGTAAACTTTCGCTTATGAGTTATGTGGGTAGACCTCAATAATATCGTTAAAAAAATAGTTTGGGATCAAATGAGTGACTGGAGTATAAAGACAAATAAACTAGATTTGTCACCCTAACGGGCGGCTTGGCCCCCTACACCCGCACTTGCTTCCGCCTTGACGTTCAACTTGACGTGGACCTCAACAGACACCTTGGCAGAAGCTTCAGCGCAGGCCTGAGCATTCGCACTGGCAGTGGCCGCAGCTTTAGCAGCAGCTTGGGCTTGAGCAGATGCTATAGCCATGGCTCGAGCATTAGCCGTAGCTTCAGCCTTGGCCTTGGCGGCGATGGCTGCGCAGGCCTCAGCCGCAGCCTTAGCTTTAGCCGCAGCGGCCTCAGCGGCAGCAGCGGCTTCAGCGTGGGCCCTGGCGGCAGCGGCAGCTCTGGATGCAGCTTTGACCTGAACAAAATTAAATATTTATAAAAAAAATACAGGAAAGGAAAAAAATATTAAGTATAAAAATAATTTTAAAAATTAGACTCCTATGTAGGAACTTTTAGGATACGGATTATACGACCAAAGTTCAAAATATTCAGTTCCAGATTTGCAAAATATAAAAAAATGTGAGACTACAGAAGATACAAATTAGCTACTTTGCTACATTTTGGTTGTGTTTCTCAAATGTGACACAAAAATGGTTTTTTATATCAGCTATTATTGGTTGTACAATTACTGTCGAATCGTTGCTTACTTTGCTTTAAGCTATCCTGGGATACATCCAAATTTGTACGATACTTCTTTGTAATATTTACCGATATTTAATTTTCCGATTTTTATTGCTAATTACGAAGAGTAAAATGGAAAAATTAGCTCGCAATTTTCAAATATTTTTTTATTTTTGATAGCGAGTCTGAGTCTTTTAAGTAAAATGCATTAATTATTCTCACCCTGATTTCGATATCAGCGCTAGCCTGGACGTCAGAACAGGCTTTAGCCGAAGCTTCCGAGTAAGCCGTTGCCCTCGCATGGGCCTCAGCTGAAGCCTTGGCGGCCGCCGCAGCGTCGGCAACAGCTGCCACATTCGGTACATCGAGGGCCAGTTGGGCGGAGGCGTTGGCAGAGGCTGTGCAAGATGCAGTCGCTTGGGCGGCGAGGTTTAAGAGCGTTTTGAAAGCAGCGCCGAATATCCCGATCACATCCAAGAGGAGCTTACCTCCTCCTTCAAGGAGGCCCCCTGCAACAGCTCCTCCACCTTGCGTGCCAATAGATCCACCAATACCGCCTCCAAAGTCTGGAAGTAAACCAAATAAATGTAAAACAGAGCTTCTTCAGAAGAAACTAATAAGCGAAAGTTAATTGATTTCGATAAACAATCGGAAACTCAAATTGGGAAATGTTCTTACTTAGTTGAGGCTGGACATTAGCAGCCAAACACAGAACCAAAAGGACACAAACTCTGGACCACATCTTCAGAAAATCTTGAGTTTTCTTCCTAGCAGAAAGCTATAACAGCAGAGGAATATATTCCGTTATCAAAGCCTTATATAGAAAACCAAATCCCATTAGATTTTTATGGCTCTGAAACGTGTATTTTTAGAATCGTTGTGAACTGTTATTTATTTTAATGGAAAACTGTTATAATTTAACGTTCCATTTGATTTACTCTTAACCAACAATTCAATTATAGATTAAAGTATATACGTGTACATACAGTGAGCATACTATTACAATACATAATATTATTATTGTTATTGGGCATTTGAAGTGATTTATGGTTAAGTGTGATTGTTTTTCTTGCCACAAAATGTAAATTTTGATTGCTAAATTAATAATTAATAAATAAATATCTTTCCTTATCTAAACCTATTTCTTGAAAAGCTTCATACTTGATTTTTTATTTGGGTCAAAAGCCCAATTCTTGAGATTCACGTTATGAAATCGCTTTCACGTTTGCATTATATATGATTAAAATGATACGAATCAGTTCAAATTTGGCATAGTAATCAAATCCAACATTATCTCATTTTTCAACCAACGGTCCATTATTTACAGACTTGTTGCCATTTTAAGAGTTTAGGAAGAGTTGTCAACAGAGATTATTGAGAAATAACTAAATCATGACACATAGATCAGTTATGGTCTTCCAGAATCATGATTGTTCGTATATGGAAATTGGCAAAGAAAATCGTGTCGTGTCTTATCGTGTATCGTGTTTGGCTGGAGATGTTTCCCGTATCAGTGCTCGCTTATCAACGCGTTACACCGAGCGTTTTCCTGCTTTAAAATCAAAAGGCTTAAATATGGAAAAAAGAGTTAGAATGTAACCAGCAATACGTATATGTGTTGCGTGATGCATCCAGGGGCTCTGTCACCGACCAGTTCATATGAATTTATTCGTATTAATTCCCCGCAGACAAGTTGCCTTAGCGCTAGGTTAGCGAGCCTTGTAATTTGTTTTAATTTATGTTCATAATTAAAAATGTCAAAAAATTAAATAATAAAACAAGCACTTATTTTGCAGTTGGAAGTAAAATAGACACAGCATATTTTTAGATTAATATCACTGATTAATAGACTTTTTAAATTTAATTTTAATACACATCCAGCTTGAATCAGTGTATTTGAACTTTTACTAGAGAGCCTTCTTGCACAAACTTCTCTTGCTTTGCATAATGCAAAAAGTTGTGTTTTCTTTCGGGGGCCATATTGTTGCCATAAATGTCAGGATAGAATTATCTTATAGATGACGGTTAATCCACGTTATTTTTTAAAATATGTTCGATTCAAAACTATATCAGTTTTATCCGCTGCCTTCAATAGGGAAGTCTCGTGAAATTTTATTCTAGTTAATTTGTAAATATCAACATAAATAACAATGATAAACACACTTATCATCAGCGGAATTTAAAATTTTCATTCATAAAAATCAAATTCAAATGTCTTTGGATATTTTGGCGGGAAAAACGGCAGGCAACGAGAATCAGGATTGTGATGTCATTTCCAAGTCTCCAACAATGTGTTTCCATTCCTTTGTTGCTATGGCAATATAGCGAATTGAGATGTCACAGTCAATTTTCCTGTTTTAAAAATGGAAAGAAACAAATCAATCTTTGTAAATTAATTTCTTGAAAACTATTTATCTCACAACAAAAATAATACCAAATCTGTATTCAGCAACGTCTCAACTTTCATTATATAACTATTTTTCTGAAATCTAATTTTAATGAGACTTCCATATTGCACAATACTAACAACAAAATACCAAAACAAAGAGAGAGTCTTTTTGAAACGTGTCACCAAGATGGCGACCACTGCCAAAACAAACAATACGTGACGTCACATGCAATCTTTGAATTGAACATCTCAGTGAGGACACATTTTGGCGATCTTGTATTTCACTTCTGTGTGATATTATGAAGAATCCTGGATGCGGAAGTTAAGCATCCCCACGGAAAGCCGATCAAATCTCTTGAACAATAGAAATCAATATGTATTATCCCATCTTTTCAATGTGTGCATTCCTCCTTGATCGATGTGAGGAAGGAAGGGAACAAATGGGAATGACGGGATTGGGATGGTTAGTCTCGACTAGTGCAAGAAAGAAAGACTGATATTCATACAAAATGTTTTAAACATCGGGATGGGGACGGGACGGGTATGAAAGTAACATATCCCACATCTGTCCATGCTGGTATCCGGGACAGAGCCCCCCCCCCCCACCCTCTACATATGTTGTGTCGTAATATATGGGACCCCAGAGGCACGGACGCAAGCTTCCTCCCCCACCTCCTTATCCCATTTCTATTCTTATCCTAGAGTTAAGACAATTTTCCTATCTCCTTTCTTCTTTTCCGGGCCTACATATAAGTGTGTGGCAGCAAGTAATTCAGAACCATCCATTTTCCATTTCCCCCTATCCAAGTAAAGCCATGCGTGAAAACCGATTTCCATTATTTTATGACTTTTCTTAAAGTATGGTCTTCCCTTTTCATTAAAATAATATGCAATTGATCCTCCATTTGCTCTCCTGGTAACGTATCAAATATCCAACGAAAATTCTGAAAACGGCAGCTTATTTTCCGGGTGGATTGGAGTAGCTTTTGCTTTTCTATGATCTATTTGTGAACATAAAAGAGCCTTAGGTTTCATTCTTACTTCCACTTATTCGTCATATGAGTTTTCTGCTCTATTTATTTTACGATTAGCTCAATTTTTGTTCATAGAGAAACTTTGATAAATAAGTTCATCAAAGTGCAGTTCAGCGAAGAAAATGCATCCAAGCTACGAAAACTACTTAGATGTAAGAGCATTTGACAGGTATTGTTAGACTCCAATAACTCTAAGTGCGGCAACTTTGACGTATAAAGTGTTATTTCAGTTGCACATTTTGCCGCTTGTAAGGAAGAGAAATATCCCTGGGAACTCGAAACGTTCTTGTAGACCTACATGTATCATGTTCATGTTCATGACGACATGTAGACCTACATGTATCATGTTCATGTTCATGACGACATGTAGACCTACATGTATCATGTTCATGTTCATGACCAGTGTTGGGTAGGAACGGAACAAAATAGTTCCGTTCCTAGGAACTAGTTCCTTTTCTTAGGAACTATGGAACGGTTTAGTTCCTTTTTTTGAGGAACTGTAACGATTTTTGCGAAGTTCCTTTTTTTAAATTTGACTGTACTTTTACTCCGAAAAACTGCATAGAAGCCACATTTTTTTTAATTCTGTCAGAAGTCCTCCTAGCTATTTGGCATCTAAAAATAACTCAAACCAGTCGTCACCTACCTTAACACAATGGACATCTATCTACCTGTAGTCGCGTGGCCAACCCTTCAGACCAAAGAACTCCATTCCTAGTAATTACTCAAGTGAAGTGCAAGTGCAGTGCGCAGGGTAGGCACACAGATTTCAGATCGTCGTCTTTTTAACTTTTACTTTGTTTCCTTCCTCACAAATTTCCATTCCGACCACTGTGTAGGACAGATCACATCACCACTGAATATTTAGTTTTTACGAATCTTCTTATCTCTCTTATAATCTTTTCGAATCTGCTGTGGTTCAGTGATTGAAATATGGTAGCAAGAGCAAACAAAAATGTTTTCCCATTTAAAAATCCGAGAATTTTTTTTTCTTTTGGGGAGAAAATAATGTGGATTCCGAGTGTTCCAATTAAAAAATGCCAATTACAATTAAAATTACACATTTCTTTGAAAAGGAACAAAACGGAACTAAGTTCCTTTTATAAAGGAACTAGGAACGGAATAGTTCCTTTCATTTTTGAAGGAACTGGAACTGGAACTAGTTCCTTTTTTCGGCGAGGAACTTGGAACTGGAACTAGTTCCTTTTCAAAAGGACATTACCCAACACTGTTCATGACGACATGTAGACCTACATGTATCACGTTCATGTTCATGACGACATGTAGACCTACATGTATCACGTTCATGTTCATGACGACATGTAGACCTACATGTATCATGTTCATGTTCATGACGACATGTAGACCTACATGTATCATGTTCATGTTCATGACGACATGTAGACCTACATGTATCATGTTCATGTTCATGACGACATGTAGACCTACATGCATCATGTTCATGTTCATGACGACATGTAGACCTACATGTATCATGTTCATGTTCATGACGACATGTAGACCTACATGTATCATGTTCATGTTCATGACGACATGTAGACCTACATGTATCATGTTCATGTTCATGACGACATGTAGACCTACATGCATCATGTTCATGTTCATGACGACATGTAGACCTACATGTATCATGTTCATGTTCATGACGACATGTAGACCTACATGCATCATGTTCATGTTCATGACGACATGTAGACCTACATGTATCATGTTCATGTTCATGACGACATGGTGACCTACATGTATCATGTTCATGTTCATGACGACATGTAGACCTACATGTATCATGTTCATGTTCATGACGACATGTAGACCTGCATGTATCATGTTCATGTTCATGACGACATGTAGACCTACATGTATCATGTTCATGTTCATGACGACATGTAGACCTACATGTATCATGTTCATGTTCATGACGACATGTAGACCTACATGTATCATGTTCATGACGACATGTAGACCTACATGTATCATGTTCATGTTCATGACGACATGTAGACCTACATGTATCATGTTCATGACGACATGTAGACCTGCATGTATCATGTTCATGTTCATGACGACATGTAGACCTACATGTATCATGTTCATGTTCATGACGACATGTAGACCTACATGTATCATGTTCATGTTCACGACGACATGTAGACCTACATGTATCATGTTCATGACGACATGTAGACCTGCATGTATCATGTTCATGTTCATGACGACATGTAGACCTACATGTATCATGTTCATGTTCATGACGACATGTAGACCTACATGTATCATGTTCATGTTCATGACGACATGTAGACCTACATGTATCATGTTCATGTTCATGACGACATGTAGACCTACATGTATCATGTTCATGTTCATGACGACATGTAGACCTACATGTATCATGTTCATGTTCATGACGACATGTAGACCTACATGTATCATTCATGTTCATGACGACATGTAGACCTACATGTATCATGTTCATGTTCATGACGACATGTAGACCTACATGTATCATGTTCATGTTCATGACGACATGTAGACCTACATGTATCATGTTCATGTTCATGACGACATGTAGACCTACATGTATCATGTTCATGTTCATGACGACATGTAGACCTACATGTATCATGTTCATGACGACATGTAGACCTGCATGTATCATGTTCATGTTCATGACGACATGTAGACCTACATGTATCATGTTCATGACGACATGTAGACCTACATGTATCATGTTCATGTTCATGACGACATGTAGACCTACATGTATCATGTTCATGTTCATGACGACATGTAGACCTACATGTATCATGTTCATGTTCATGACGACATTTAGACCTACATGTATCATGTTCATGTTCATGACGACATGTAGACCTGCATGTATTATGTTCATGTTCATGACGACATGTAGACCTACATGTCAGCCTACTCAATGCTAACCACTGGACAAAAAACAACATGTGGATCATTCATAACGGAATATTATATTTTAAATGTTTAAGAAGTACCAAGAACATATAATTGATTAACACTATAACTCTATGTGTAACGCAACCGTGAGCCATTTTATTACATCAAATTAATATGATGTGTGATAGGCTTTGCTCTACTGACCTTGGAAAACAGCTGTAAGAAACCTAATGAATTGCGAAAGATCAAAGTGCGGTATGTACATATTACGTTTTTGAGATACGTTTTTTGAGATAATTTGTTTGTCTAAAACAAATTTTAGACAAATATTTCAAAATTAGCTGTAAATTGGAATAGTTTTTGAAGCTCTCAACTGGTTTGGCTGAAAATTTGTAAGATATTGTTCCCAATGACCTCCCAAAATTTTAAATTGATCCGAATAAAGATGTTTTTCACTTTTCAACCAATCAAAAGATTCTGTTTTAAAAAAGCTATGCACAAAGTAAGGCGGTACAGTTTGTGTAAATATTTAAATCGATTGGTTGATAGGTGTGACCTGTGCGGTAACTATGAAGAACAACACAAACAAAAACGAACTGAATCAGTGCCTAAGAATACCATGGTAACGTTGCTACGCTTGCTTCATCAAGCACGAAAGTAACTTCACTGAAGTACCTAATCGTAATTTTGCTTTCAGTCGTTCATACCCATTGGGACGGGGTTGGTTTTGTTCATTACATTATTGTGTCTTCGTAATAATTGTATAATCACATTGTGTTTCCATTGTTTTGTTTCTTACCTCTGTTCTTATTCACGCGGAAATGAAGTCTTTGAGTTTCAATCATACTATAAAACGCTCTGTGTACCGCGTTGATAAGAGACCTTCGAATTGTATGCGATTTGATATGCTTTGCAAGTCTCTGCTCTAGAGGCCTTGGACCTGAAGCATCAAGATAGCGCTGCACTGATATAATAATTGAAATGATTGGCATAAATTTGCAAATATTTCATGATTTTAGAACAAAATGTCCTTAAAATGCCAATAACTTTTGAAAATAAATATAGATTAGTCTGAAAATTGGCAATAATGCCTCAAATGTTCATCCCAATGGCCATGCAAAGTTTTAAGTTGATCGGTCAAACGATTCTAGTTGAAAGTTTAAAAATCACAAGAAATATGGTTTTAAATTTTAAACAATGTGAGGATTTGGCTGAAACTTCGTAAGATTAGGGACAATGTTGGCTGCAATGACTTTGCAAAATTTCAAATTGATCGGACCAACCAATCGAAAGTTAATTTTGTTTAAATTTGAATCAATCACAGGATCCCGTTCAAAAGCGATCCCAGAGACCGCATTGATAACGTTAGTATGTGTGCAAAATTTCAGATCGATTGATTGTGCGGTTTTACCTGGGCAATGCAGGCTAAAAAAAAAGTGCCATGGTAACGCTAGCTGCACTCCCTTAATAAATATTTTATCCCTAAATAGACAACATTAAAAATTATCTAGTTAGCTCTGCTTTAAAAAAAATATCACTTGCATTTCCGTGATCCTAATATCTATTCATGTTATTATCCATTGTTGAATAACATTTTTTTCGACAATCTTTGGTCCAAGATCCTAAATAAAGTCTCGACCTAAGGTGACATTTCCTCTCTGTTTTCTCTCGGCTCGTGATCGGCGGATAAGAATCACGATCAGGGATCGTCAGCGTGAAGACAAAGGACTTTCTCGACATCAAGTACGACTCACATGTACTTCAGCACACATCAGGACCGTCTAGATCAAGTCTAGTGAAAAGACATAACCACTTGTTTTTATACCTCTCCATGGCCGCTGCTCCCATTCAGAGCTCGCTCCGCCGAATCTGGTCGGATCCCGAGGGACGAGTCCTCATCCCATTTCTTGAGTGGGATTGCTTCCAGGATCTACTCGACTCTGTACTCTATTGTCTATTGAAAGACTTGGGAATATGGTAACAATGTTCGAAGGGAATTGGAAAATCACGGCGTTAAGGTTCATTTTGTTTCCCTTAAAAAATCGACTACCGATTGGGGCTTTCTTGAAGAGATAATAAACCTAAATATTCACCGCCAATGGCATTAATACACTTTTACAAAGCAGTTCACTTTATTTAAAAATGTAAATCACATATTATTCCTGAAAGCTTACATTTCTACAGTTTAAAACCCGTGTTTATTTAGAGGCGTATAACACTAGCCAATGTTATACACAACTCTTTTACATTGTAACAATTATTATAACAATTATTCCAACATTTTTTTGCAGTGGCCAGTGAGCTTTTCCATCCACAATTGTTTGTCTGTTGTTTTTGCTACTCCGGTCAAATCGATCTTCTGATATATTTCAGGATATATTCAAATATCAAAACAGAATTATATTGGGGTTTTGTATTTTTGTATTATCATATTTTTGAAATGTTCTATTTACAGTACATAATCAAACATCAAATTGAGTTTTTGCTCAGTATTGAGAGTAAGTCGAAGATTTATGTTTATATTGTTGGAAATAATCTGACTAAAAGTCAAAACAAAAAAATCAAAAACACATGGTTTTAACGAATAAATGTACGACATCGACATATTTTACTGAACTGTACAGATTTTTTAATCTCGAAGTTCATCAGAAGTAAGAAAATAAATAGTGACGTAATTACTGCACTTGTTCATAGATAAATAAAATTAAACTGAATTTGGCTATTTATTTTTCACATGTGTTGAAGCTTTCGGTCAAGAGAAGGTACTTCGTGTATGTTTGGTTTGGTTTGCGTGCTCCACATTAGGATTTGATGTCCTACATTACTGCTTGCGGTCTGTTTAAAGTCAACACTGGAACTTCAAACCAACGATAATTGTAAAGCAAGTAGTTTGTGTTTACACTTTTTGTGATCAGTGCTGAGATAACAGGACTGGGAGGGCGCCAGGACTTTTTGATAGAATGTGGAGAGAGTGGATGTTTTTTTGTGGGGGGGGGGGGGGTCACAAATTTTCGCTAATGTTGGAATCTAAACACATGGCTCTTACCATGGACGCCTCCGGGAACTTTGTCGAGGTAGGGTTTTGTGCATACACAAAATAATGTAAATAACGAAATGTTTTACATAAGCATGATGCTTGCTTAGGAAACTGAGGCATTAAAATGCCACTTATTTTTTAATTGATTAGATCAGATTGTTTTTGTTTAACGGCGCGTTGATAACTAGGTCATTAATTTGCGCACATAATATTTTTACTTTTAACTTCGTTGATAATTATAGGTGGAGGACATGGGCAGGGGTCGACCTAACGAGCCCGATCCGGAGGAGTCTGTAACTGGTGGGAAAGCCAGTTCAGAATGGGAACAGACCTAGGGGAGGGGGGGGGGGGGGGTCGGTTCAGGGGGATCACCATCTCGACGGGGGAAGCCGACCCGAGGGGCCCGCGAATTTGGGGAGGCTAGACTGCACTTAGTTGGTACCAACATTCGTAATATGAGGCGGCCCCTTAAGCCCCACCACCGCGTCAATGTAGTAGTCCATTGGTGAGGTATTTTAATTGAAATGTAGTTATTAAGCCTTTAGAATGAACCAATAAAAAAATATTGGTGTTAAAACAGCAGTTCAGAATCTTCTCCTGAAAATAAAGCACTGATGTGAGTAATGATATGCAAAGTCATTAACTCAGGCGTTATTTATAAAAATAAAAATAAATAATTTTCCTGTAGCAACAATATAAACGATACGTTTATTAGATACGCAAAATGCAGCTGGAAACCGATATATTCCATATTGTTATTTTAAATTGGTTTTTAATAACGTTGAGACGGTACAGACCCTGTGGGGAATGGTTACTTCATGGAAGAGCCTGTCCTCCTAATGTAACAGCCACTGACTTCTAGGAAGCAGTGAAATTATTGTTTGTTTTAAGAGTTAATTTTTCATTGTTGAGATGTTATTTTTCATTGTTGTGAAGTTTGTAGAAGGGGATGGATGGAAATTGTAAGGAAGTTATTGTAATCTTTGAAATTATCCAAGTAAAATAAAATATGTTGTCAAAATAAAAACAATGCATGTTATTATTAAACAAGAAAGAAGGTGTAATGAAGTGTATTGTTTCAACGTGTTGATTTAGCTCATTTTTTATAGATAACATAACTTTTTATATTTTCTTATTAATTTAGCGGGATACTAGGTTGTTTTTATTTGATGAGGATAACGATAATTTGTTTAGCTACAAATTGTAACACATTTTGGATAACTGATTTAGCTGACATTATTAAAACGCTGACAATTATTTTCGAGTTGAGTAGTGACAGAGTACTTGTTGACAAAGTGCGTCTCCAAACAACACAAGAACATATCAAAGAATATTGGAGGCAAAGTTATCTTATGTGAATAAATTAAATATCTGTCGTTTTTCTGTTTTCCTTCTATAATCATATATCGTTAAAATCCGACGTTTTAACAGAATATCATCTGTCATCTCTAGAGATTGATACAAAGAAAAAAAAATATAATTACTAGAAAAACCATCTTTCAATCCCTAGTTTTATAAAAAATGCTAGAGAAAAAGATCACTTAAAACTGAATGAACAAAAGGCTATTACCGTATAAGTGAAGTATCACAAAGGGTATATGGTACGGTGACTTTCAAACGTTGTTTTCCATATATCCACACGGGGTTCTGTAACGCAACTTCTGAATGTCGGTGTAAAACCCGCGTCCGCAACCGTCATATGCTCAACTAATTAGTTGCTTTTCATCTCAAATGATGAGATGAAGTAGTTTGCTCACCGGTTGCTAAGAATTCATAGTGATATCCATCCTATTCTCCTCCTGGTAGATATATATAACATCATCAGTGCGTTGTGGCAGGCCGGATGGCTCAGTTGGTAGAGCTCTCGTCCGGCAAGTGAGAGATCCCGGCCTCGAGCCCCGGTTCGGTCGGATAAGTTATATTTGCCTTGACATCTGTGTCACAAGGTGACCATGATACAAGGTCACACGAACCGGAACAGGTTGGCTGATGGTAACGCTCTGAACTTGTATTCCGGAGGCCCGGGTTCGATTCCCGCGGCCGTCCTTCCTGACTGGGGTTTTTTCGTGGTATACCTTCAGTCGAGAGACACATGCTGGAAAGGTACCCTACTAATAGGCCACGACCACCTCCTTCCCACCTTCCATCCTTACCTACTCTTCACCATCATCTACCAATCATCATCATCGTCATCATTCATCCGTCGCCATTAGCCTCGCTGCAGAACAGTGCGACGTTAAGCCCCAGACAAATATATATACATACGTATAAATAAGAAAATGCGATGCGAATACTTCATAGTGATATCCATCCCATTCTCCTGGTAGATATATATAACATCATCAGTGCGTTGTGGCAGGCCGGATGGCTCAGTTGGTAGAGCTCTCGTCCGGAAAGTGAGAGATCCCGGCCTCGAGCCCCGGTTCGGTCGGATAAGTTATATTTGCCTTGACATCTGTGTCACAAGGTGACCATGATACAAGGTCACACGAACCGGAACAGGTTGGCTGATGGTTACGCTCTGAACTTGTATTCCGGAGGCCCGGGTTCGATTCCCGCGGCCGTCCTTCCTGACTGGGGTTTTTTCGTGGTATTCCCTCAGTCGAGAGACACATGCTGGAAAGGTACCCTACTAATAGGCCACGACCACCTCCTTCCCACCTTCCATCATTACCTACTCTTCACCATCATCTCCCAATCATCATCATCATCATTCATCCGTCACCATTAGCCTCGCTGCAGAACAGTGCGACGTTAAGCCCCAGACAAATATATATACATACGTATAAATAAGAAAATGCGATGCGAATACTGTGACTTTGAATGGACCTATACAAATGCAATAGAGCATAAATGTTGGTTGTCAAATACTGTTCAATAAAACAATCCTTTTGAAAAGAGAAAGATTTGATTTCTTCCTTACCTGTTCGATGTATTTACATTCAATCTCGACATATTCTCGAAACTCCATATTTTTTAGACTCCCCCGAGTGATTTTACTTTCCAACAAAACGATGTATTTTCCATCAATTTCCCGGCGGTCGGAAGTGAGCACGCGTCAAGCGACACATCCAGCGGTGGACTGGACATCAATAACTTGCGCACCGCAGGAGACAGCAATTCATTCCAAACCAAGACGTATACTCAATAGAAATCATTCGTGGTTCCTTGACATTAAATCTATTCAATACCTTGCTTAAGGTTCAGGCGTAGTGACAACAAAATGATAACATTTTCACTTGGAAGGGTTCAGTTTAGCAAAGACGTCTCCCGCATCCAGATAAGTTAAGACACATCTGTTGAAACTAATCTACGCAGAAAAGTACTGTCAAAATAACGTTAAAGATGATTTTACTTCCTTGCACCTAAATATTCTCAAGTCAAGACCAAACAATCAAGAAATATTGCCATACTATTGCTATTATGAATGTTATATTTAACATAAAAGCATTGGGTTTTGACAGTTTACACATGCGTATTTATATTCGAGATTTTTTTTTATAAATAAATCACTGCAAAATCAACTTCTATTGACTGAAAATTTTGATAAGCTCTAGTATGCAGTGAATGTCCTCCATAATTCATATTGGATAACTCAACATGAACGATGTAAGGAGTGTTCTCAGAGGTAACAATTATTTATTGATCGGATGTAGATAATTACAACAAGATTTTTTAACAAGATTTGAAAAATATATCAATTTAAATGGACAATAAAGTGTCACAACGTTTTATAATTGAAACTATCTTAGAGGAATGAGGTGCTGAAACCACGGTTCTCGTCAACATCGATAAGCAACATCGATAGCGGTCAGTTCTTGGATGGGTGACGATCAAGTCTGGCTCGTAGTGCTATAGAGACTGAGGTGTTTGGGGATTAGTGTGACGACCGCCCTCCACCTGTTATCAGTCTCTCGACGGAGTGGGTTGTGGAGCCCGTGCTGTGAATGTTACACCGTCCTTCGGGTATTTTCGACAAAAGTGAGCTGCAAGACCGGGTTCCACTCCCCCCTCTCCAGTGGAATTCGTAATTCTGTTGTGAGAACAGAGACCCACAAATGTGATTATTATTATAATTACTAGAGGGTCCCGTCATGTAAAACATGACCAATGTGCACCAGTGAGGTATGCGTAAATATAAAACGACAGCAATATTTGTCAGCAGAGTGTGCGTCGTTAATACACTTGACGTCGTTGATGACCCAATCTTAACAGAATACGTTAACAAATGAGGAACGAAGAAAAGCAATTTGATCATACCTATTATGGAGAAACAATTTCATATAAGTTTCCAAATTTAAACCAGATTATTCGTATACTAAGTAAAAATAAGAAGAAAAACAATGTATGCGCCGTAAAAAATATATTATATATATATATATATATATATACATTACGTTGATACCGTGACTTGATGCCCACGACCTTTTCTTCATTTGTGATGCTATTACATGGTATCTACAGTTTCATTATATACGTTCCTCAGATGTAGGGTGGAAGTAAATTTGTTTGATTTTGCGGTGCACAATTTTGGATTGTAATTAAGCTCTATCAAGTACCGTTTCACTTATGCTAACAAATAACAATATATTGAAGTCTTACAATAACTCATGTCACCATTACAAATGATTGGTTGATGCCAGAAATACTGCTGAGCTCACTTCAAGAATATTGAAATGGACTTCAGCCCATCTACCTCTAATTAAGGTATAGGTATTCAGTTGACAATGTAAAACTTAAACATTGGTGCTTCAAACTTTATCAACAGTAACATGAATTCGTTGTCAATACATGACTCAATACAGACCACTCTACGAAATAAGAAACGACTGAAAAACAACATTATTTAAAAACTTCGTCGGTTAGTTGGTTTGAGGGTTACAGAGCCGTGTTGATTAAATGTAGGAAGAAAATAATACGTTTGATCGTTTGCAAATTGTATCTTAAGGCCAATGTTGAAAATCTATCGGCTTTGTTTGGTTTTCATGGCCCTCTAAAATACAGAGGAAATGAAAAATTTATAAAAATTACACTTTGACGTTTCTTGGCTTGAAGAAGTTTTCTATGTAATGTCTCTTTGGAACGGTTATTATGTTATATAGTAGATTTTTTACAAACTCAAAGGGATAAGGATTACGTTTTAGGTAAGTTATGGTTATTTCTCTACTTTGTGAAGGCAAAAGACGTATTTTTAGACACGATTGGCAATGAAAGGCCACCATTTTAAATACAAAATAGTGCCGTTTTCAATGTAATGTAAAGATTTGGACAGTTATTCTGTGTTAAAATACATTTCTTATAAACACATAGGGAAAAGGATTGCCATTTAGGTAAGTTTCAGTTATTTATTTATGCACAAAGAGCAGAAGATGTATTTTGGACATGATTTGGGCAATGTAACGTCGACCATTTTAATTTTAAATACAACATAGAGAGTGTGCTCGCGAAATTGAGAGGATACGCGCGCAGGCGTTCCCACAGAATCACAGACAGACAGAACTGGGTAACTATAAGTAAGATAGTTACCCAGTTCTGTCTGTCTGTTAGTCTGTCAGGAACGTCGTCGCGCGCACACGCTCAATTTATTTAAAATGGACGGCGTAACATTTCCCATCAAGTTTAAATTACTTCTACTGCTTTCTGCGAATAAAGAAATAAATGAAACTCACATAAGACGCACACCTTATCCCTATGTGTTTGTAACAAATAAAGAATAATTGACAAATTTAGTACATTTCACAGAAATCGTCTCCAGCCAACAGATTTCGAACTTTACATTCATACTTCTTCTCTATGTATACGATACATAAGACCGTGAGAACTATCAAACTAAAGCCAAAGCATCAATGTTTAATTTCAACATACGTACTGAATGGGCCACACTCTCAAGTGAAAACAGAAATCAACATGAAGAATGTTCTCTCATTGGGTGACAGCTGTCATGTGCCTTACTTGCCTCTCTGCCATTCGGTCATGATCAAAATAGCAGAGAGTAAACTTGATTGTATGTCCTGAAAATTTAGAGGTATAATCCTCTAAAAGTCATATTCAATGATTCTTAAGGTGTGATAAAAACAGCATTTATGGGTTCATCCAAACATATTTGTAACGGTGGCATGAGTCATTGTATAAGATACTTCAACTTCAATGCAACTGTATTTGTATTTGACATCAATCAAATGGCTTGATAGAGCTTGAACATCATTCCAAGAATGTGCAACGCAAAAGCAAGAAAATGGACTTCCGCCCTATATATCTGAGGAACAGGTATATTGTAAATCTACCCTCATACAGTAAGTTATTATTCTTACTGGTTTATCAGATATACTTATATTTTTTATCATGTATTAGTATTGGTATCACAAATAAAGAATATTTCGATAAACTGCAGCAAGACTGGCGAGTTTTAACGGCGCACAGTTTGCATACTTTAAATTAATATTTTTTAACATAAATTGTTTTCTTTGATTAAATGGTTTTCCTTCTTTCTTATTTACATAAGCTGGTGTTCATGGGGTCATGGTAATAAGGTCACGTGTGTATTAACGGCGCACACTCTACAACTATAATTTGTATTAATTTTTAACTTACGAATACTGTGGTGGGCATTTGAAAACTCACGTGAAATAACTTGAGCGTAGGAATTATAAACTGCTTTCCTTTGTTACTCATTTTCGTATTCTGTTGGGCATTGGGTTGGGTCATGCTAACTACGTAACGATGTATTGACGACGCACACTCTGCTGCCAAATATTTACTTCGATTCTTATTGAGCGAGCGAAGCGAGCGTCTCCTTTTGGCTCTTTTGGCACGGACCTCTGTTTTTTTGTGTGTGTTTTTTTTCTGTTACTGACGATATACAAGTCACAGTTTTTCTTTGATCAAGCTGAAATTTTGCACATATATACTGACCATTTCCGGGCGTTGCAGATCCTAATTTTTTTGAAACCCCCTGATTGGTTCAAATTTAAAAAAAATTATCTTTCGATTGGTTAGTTTGATCAATTTGAAATATTACCACTAACATTTTACCCAATCATACAAAGTTTTTTTCCTAGTTATTTACTTATAGCATAAAGTAAAGCTATGTAAATTATTGTACAATTTACTTTAAACATTAAAAAGGAGGTGAATTAGATTGGGTCTCCTGATTATTGAGGCCCAAGTTCTAATATTACAACAGGAAGAGGTTCAAGACCATAAAATATGTTTTAAAGTGTAAGATGTATAAATAAATAAATATGAGTAGATAAGAAAAGGAATCAAAACGTAACAAAATATTGGAAAAATCTAAAAAGACGTCTGATGTATATCTGGAATCACTTATTTTCACAATATAATTGCCGATCTACACAATTCTCAGGCTGTCAATAGCGTTACATCTTCATTGTTATCGACAAAGAGCCAACTCCAACACAAACTATGCAAGTAAAAACTTTCTTCTCTCGCTTCCAACAAACTTCATCGTCATTTTGCAAATAGTTTTGAAAGAAATATTTCCCGGTGCTTTGCCGCGCGATCCCGCAACCACCTTGCCGGTTGCTCCTTAGGGACTCGGCCCGGGATCTTCGATTCGAAATAATCACCTGGCGTTAGAGTTGCGGTGTGCGCGGCGGAGCGTGAAGCGGCGAACACCGAGACCGACAATATCTCACACTTACAGCGTCAGAGTTCGCCAAAGACGAGCATTCCGGATAGTTTTCACACTGGTAATGAGATACTTAGATATGAACTTCATGGTGACGAAATTATACGATTGTCAATTGGCTCTAATGAACAGTATTCTTTGAATGAACGTGTCTTAGGCCCAGTTTTCAATAATAAGGGCCAGTCTTTCAATACTCTGCTAACTTTAAACGGTTGATTAGGACTGTATTGTCATGGCAACAACCAATGACATTCCTAGAATGACTGTGTCAACTTAATTACTGATTTTAGCTGAGTAATGAAAACTGCCCCTAAGGGCCGGTCTTTCAATACTCCGCTAACTTTTAAAAGGTTGATTAGGACTGTATTGTCATGGCAACAACCAATGGCATTCCTAGAATGACTTTGTCAACTTAATTACTGATTTTAGCTGAGTAATGAAAAACTGGCCCTAAGTATGCTAAATTTTAAAGAGTTAATTAGGACTATATTGGCAATGCAACAACCAATGGCATTCCTTGAATGACCGTTTATATTTAACTACTAGTTTTAGTTAGCACATTGTAAAACTGCATCCTTAATCTGATAAGTACATAATCAAATAGCAGAAAAAATAGAGATAACTTTGATACATATACGATTAGAATTAGATACAGATCTAGTGGAGCGGTCGCTCCACCTAGCCAAGTCGTACCGTACACTCACACTCACTCAACATACCGTAAATGCCTAATAAACTGAGGAGCAGACCAAACACTTTTACTGTAAGCTACAACATGGCATTTTCGGCCTACTGGATCATAAAATTGGAAAATCTCACATTGTTGTGAAATATCTTAATTTCGAGCTATGGCCCACCCCACTCCATATACTAAATTTGGGAACAATAGGTTATGCCATTTGCGTGCTAGAGGGCCGTGCAAACAGTGAAATTACACCCCTTTTAAAACCTATCTGATGATGATGATAATGATATCAGGAAACACCGCTATCACCGCCACAGCCTAAACGGCTTAGCCGATCGATCTGAAACATGTGCACTTTTGGCGTCTGAGGTGCCTTTTTATAAAACCATCCGGTAGTCGCCATTTTGAAACCGGAAGTGACGTCATATCTCAAAAACGGCTCAACCGATCGGAATATAACTAGCGCCAAATGATTCAGACGGTCGTCTATATGGAATATCAATAGTTAAAGAAGAGATGTACTATTACCAAAACCGGAAATGACGTCATGAAAATGAAGAACTAGATTTTAATGACCTCTTACTACAATAACCACATATTCAGAAGGCTTATAATGATACATAACATTTATAGAAATACATTCTAGGTGGCAGTTATTTCAGTCGCCATTTTGAAAACCGGAAGTGATACCATATCTCGAAAACGGCTGGACTGATTGGAACGAAGCTTTCGCAATTCTTCATGGAATATCACTTTAAGCTTAGGTATATTGAGCACCAAACACAATTTTTCGTATTAACCAATTCGGAAATGGCGTATTTTTTAAAAGTATTTAGTCATTGTTGCTCCGATGTGTGTTACAAGTTGTGTAAATAAACTAAAAAAATAAGTGATATCCCCATAAAAAAACACTCCGTGTAAAAATACCAGCCAAGTCTCTTCAACTATAAAAAAAATAGAAGAAATCTTAAAATTCAGCACCGAAAAGTAGTGATATCAAAAAATGGGCCAAGTCAAAACTTAATTTTAAAAACCAAAATATACTTGGCGCATCGTTTTTAAGGGCATTATAGGTATATTATATATATTTAGGTACATTTGATTTTTGGCATATGCTTCTATACTATTTATATACACGATGCGCCAAGTATATTTTGGTTTTTAAAATTAAGTTTTGACTTGGCCCATTTTTTGATATCACTACTTTTCGGTGCTGAATTTTTAGATTTCTTCTATTTTTTTTATAGTTGAAGAGACTTGGCTGGTATTTTTACACGGAGTGTTTTTTTATGGGGATATATATAACGCCAGATTTCATAAAACCGTTGAATTTTACAATTGGTGGCAGAAGTGGGATTTCTTAAACAAGCGAAGCGAACGTCTCGTTTCAACACTTTTTCCACTCACTACACATATTTTTCAATTGCAACCGCATAATATAGGTTTTTTCGATGATCAAGCTGAAATGTATAAATAAATTTTCAACATTACATCTTTGACCGATTGACCTATATTTATTTCCGATTGAAATACAGTATGACAGGATGCAAAACCTCTCCACTTTGATTAGTTGGGAGAAAAACTGGAAAAACCACTTGCATTTCCTATACAAATAGCCGGGGAAATCAGTTTGCAATCCACGTTTTCAAAGGAGATACAATTTTCTTTCATTTTTCATTGTATTTGGGAAATAGTGAATTAAAAACTGTATATTATCACGTATCTAACTCAAAAATGTTTTTTTGGAGATGGTAGAGTTTGCATTTAGACATCTTTTACTTGTCTATTATCGAAAAATTAAATCTTTAAGAATCAACAGAGAATTTATTTGTGTATGAACTCAATGAAACAAAACTTGTAATTGCTAAGATCTCCATACACACGATACATCTTCCATTCACCATGTATGCATAATTGATGGGTGTGCGAGCCTCGTATCAGCTAATCCAATTCCATACGTTTCAGTGGCTGAAACATCCGCAGGTATTAAAAGCAATATGTGCTAATTGTATCTTCAGCACTTGCAAATTGGCTGGCGAATTAAATTCATTACGCTAGAAAAAATATAATTATAGTGTTTTTATTTCATCTTGGTCAATTAGTAAGAAACATAATTGTGTTTTCCTCATCACAACACTAATTTTGTGTAATAAACAGAGTTCATTTTGAAAAGTGCTTTTTATGCCAGCAATGGAAAAAAACGTCGGGAGAAAACAAACAGCAAATATGAAAGTAACAACACATTCCTAATGGAAAAGACAAATTAAAATCATTTAGGCCTACAAACTATCAATGATTCTCACAAATAATTTAGAGGAGGGAGAGAAAACATTAGGTTATACATACTAGAATTACACAATACAAATAATACTTCACTGTTCTATTTGTTGTTTGTTGGGTGTGAGTTATTAACATTCTAAGAATCTACTGATCATTTACAAAGCCTCGATAGGATACAGAGGAACCATTACAGTAATTTTCATGATTTTACTGTGAAATAAAATGAAGATAAATTAAATTAAAATTAAAAGATAAATTAAAATATAATTTCCTTAGAAATAAAGATAATCTGCAAAGAGTTCTGATTAGTAACATTATTTTAGAAGTTCCTAATCTGAAAATCAGCAGATATTTTTTTAAAAATCTCTTCATAGTTAATAATTTGAGTTTTAAATATAATAGTTCTCTATTAGTAACGTAATCCTTTATTTATCTTTTTTATTTCAATTGTATTATTATTCTGTGTTATCTGGCAACCGAATTTCCGGGAAAGTCTGTAACATATTTTTATATATAAATTAATTCAAATAAGATTCCAGTTGTAAATTGGTATTTTATGTGAAATAAACTTGGAGATGTCAACATTTCCCCTGCAACCAAAAACTTTTCCAATTACGTATTTTATCAAACACACACGGCGCAAATCAGTATAATTCTATTTATTTGAAGAGTTTTAAAAACTCCCAACAGCTTTTCAGTGCATTGTTCAACTTTTCAGATGTTTTCAATATCCGATTCTGATGATTTCATTAAAATGTCGAAACATACGTGTAGGATTTGTTCGTCGCTTACCTTGTTCCCACCTGATGAGTTAATTGCAAATTCATCTCAAATCTCATTACAACTATTTTATATGACACATTTTCCTGTTGAATTTATATTTTACATGGTTCATTCCCGGACTTCGGTCTGCGTTGTTGATTTATGACGTCACACTGGTTTCGGGTGGGCCAACTGATTCGGAACACCGCATGAAAATGAGTAATTTGCTTGCGAAAAGGATGTTTAAGGTAGGTATATGAACTCTTTTCTATGGCTTCAACGTTGGCGTGATTTTCCGCGATTAATAATGGAAGGTTGTTGCTAGTCGCCTTTTCCCTGCAGTGTCTCCTCGTTTGTGTAATAAAATAAACGGAACGGTCCCACTGTGCGGTAATTGATGATCCGCCATTAATGGGCATTACCAAAAGCCTATAATTCCTGTTGCTAAACCGTTCTCGGAGACAAATAATATGTAAAAGCCGTGTAGGCAACGCCATTTTCAACAAACACTAGGAATTCATTTTCTACAAACGATACAAAATAATAGACGACAAAAGGAAGGATTTGCGTATTCGGGAAATGAGGTCGCATGAGATTGTTGATTTGAAAAAACATATTTATGAAGCTGGAAAAGCAAAGAATGATTGATTAACATCCTGGGTTTACATGTGGCTCTTAGCCGAGCAAGAGTTGTGTTTAACTGGCTTGCTGCCACTTGGAACTATAAGGATTGTATAAGAGATGATCCTGAAAATTGAACATTGGTTTAAATGGAATGCCAGGATTTTAAATTATACAACTTCTCTGGCAAGAAAACAAAGCATTTCAATAACTTAAAATGCTTTTAGTCGGATGGAACATTAAAGTAATGCTGAGTGGTTATACCTGTTGAATAGCATGTAGGCCAAGGTATAGACGTCTTGATTGGGATTGAATTGGGTTTAAAAATTCATCTTTCATGTTGCAAATGTATCGTAAATTTATTTACAAGAAATCACATCAAGCTTTGGTTTTCTAAAAAGTGAAGAAAACACAGTTTCTGCACTAGCAAGTTGGCGGAGTTCGAAATAAATAATAAAAACAAACATTTTGATACACTTTACGAAGTGAGTTTCTACTCTGGGTTGGAAGTAGCATGATAAATATAGCACCCCGGCCGCGTATTTCCAAAGTATACCCAGCCCCAGCGCACCGGCGACTGATTGGTGTGTCTTGGTCACGTGGTCGATGGTTGAATGATCACCTCGGTCGCGAAACTGAAACTTATCTGTCAAAACATCTCAACCCATCACGGTCAAAGATAAATAAGTTAAGTTATCCACGGAGGAAACGAAGATGATACGTATTAAATGTGCATCTTAAAGTGTTTTTAATGCTCTGCGTATTGTCTTTCTCAATAGCCCATTAGTATAGTTGCTTCCATAGAAGACTAACAAGTTGGACACTTTTTAACCTCACAATCGTCAGTGTCAGTTCACACCACACTTTCAGTGACTGACATTTACTATTTTGCAAATTGCGGGTGAATAATCTTAACACATGTAGATGAGTGACACAATCTATTTGTGTCAGAGTTATGCATTATGTCACAATGTCAACGTTTCTTCGCACCAATAAATAGTTTGCAGCTTACGTTGAACTTTAGAAGATAGCGCCATAGATTTCTTCAATAATAGTTAGTAATAACGAAAGGATAGTAAAACGATATGAATAGGATTGCAGGTCTCAATATGGACAGACATCAATCAAAGGATTTTCTCTCATTATACATTTCGAAGAATTTTTCTTAGTGCGTGGCTGTTGAGATGGTGTTGAGATCTGGATTGAGATGTTTTGACAGATAACTTTCAGTTTCGCAACCTATGTGATCATTTAATTAAGACCACGTGACTAAGACACACCAATCAGTCGACGGTGCGCTGGGGCTGGGTATACTTTGGAAATACGCACCCCGGCCGGTGTGGGGAGTTGGAGCGGAAATTGGGTCTCTGCCAGGCCAGGATGACCACTTGGGCATTGGTCCGGCCGGCGGAAGAACATATCGTGGAATTACCATACATGTTCACTTCACCTCACTGCCTCTTCGCTCTCGCCTCAAACCAAACACATTGCGTTTCACAAGCGAAATATTATTTCTTACACAGTTGACCGGTAGCAATTTTGTAAATTTTACTTACCGTGTAATCTATCATGCGTTACGTAGGTATGCGTTTCGTGCATGATAAACATTTTCATAATGAAATTCCGTTAAAAAATACTTTTTTTGTAATTTTATCATATTTACCAAATAATCAAATGGATTGTTTTTTGAGCGAGCGAAGCGAGCGACTCCATTTGGCTCTTTTAGCACGGACCTCTGTTTTTTTTTTTGTTTTTTTTTTTGTTTTTGTTTTTGTATGCTAAAGGAAGCAATAGAAGTCGCACCGTTTCACCGATCGACCTGAAATTTTGCACACATGTAAAGACAACCTTCTCTGTTTGCAGACCCAATTTTTTTTTGAAATCCATCCATTGGTTCATTGTTAAAATAAGTATCTCCTGATAGCCTAAAAAATGAAAATGGTCTTCGAGAAATGTGATCAAACTCATATTTAGCATGGTCAGTAAGACCAACAATGTCACTTATTTTACAAATTTTCAGCCGAATCTGTCAAGAAAGTATGCACTTATTGACATTTTTAATAGCTGTCAGAAATGAAACATTGAAAATGAATGTCTTTCCAATGCAACTGAATCTGATTTGCTTTAGGTACAAGAGTGTTTTGATGGTATGTACACTTTTTTAGTGAAAAGCAGATATTTTTATGTTTATTGAGTTGATCAAATTTGAATAATTCAATTTGGATCATAGTTTCCAACAAATCATTTCGAGTTTTTAAGGACCTTGATTGTCTTTTCGTCATTTTCGTAGTTCTGATGGCCGTGCCTCCCGTGTTTCTACTTGGCTGATTTTGCATCCAGGAGGGATTAGAAACATAAGCTCACATTTCAATAATATCATTGAGTGGCGTTTGTTCTCTTCTAGCGTTCACACGTCATTCCAAATCTCTACTGCATTTTGCTTCTTTTCGTTGATAATTTTGGCAATTTGGTGTACTTTGTGAAGGTATTAGTAAAATTGAATCGCTTTTAAAGCATAGATATTAGGTATCTACAGTTTTTGTCCAGGGGATTGATTATTTCAAATTATTTTCTTCTTGGAAACGTTGGATTCATTCCGTTTCTAAACTAGGTAGTTACTATTTTACCTGATCCGTTTTTTTGTGTGGAACTTTGATTCCTTTCGCTTATTAGTTGAAAGGTGTTTACTTTATTTTCATATTTGCGAAGTTTTGTTCAAGATTCATTTCGTAACATTACGACATTGAATACATTACGTCTTTGAGCACACATTTCGTGCATTTCAAACATTGATCACACAAATATTATTGTACTTTAATTAGGTAGGTACTCTACTTCTTACTTTTTCATTACCTATCTTATCCCTATTTAAACATGCCGAAAAATGGAAAGACTTCTGCTAGAATGAAAGCCATAAAGGCGAAAAAGCGTCTGCGTGAAATTGAAGATCAAGAAACTGACGAAGCTAAATCTAAAAGGTTGAAACAAAATGTCGTTAATAATAAAGCATCAAGGAGCAAAGAGACCCCCGACCAGACTGCTGCAAGGAGATACTCAAACAATCAACGCAATACCCGCTCTCGTGCAGCGGGTATTGCCGATTGACCGACCAACTAAAAACTTCGCATGGTAATTGGTAGCAACATTTAAGGTATTTTTGCCAATTTTCAGTCTAATTTGTAGTTATTTTCAAAAGTTTATCATATCATATGAGTGGTCCCAGGTATATTGTTTGAAGGATATCATGTGATTTTTGAAACTTAACAATGAACCGTTCAATCAAAGGTTTAATCGATCAACTTAAAACTTAGCAAGGTTATTGGGACCAATATTTTTGGAAATTTTGGAGATATTTATACAAGTCTGTGACGAAATTCAAGAATTATTGGCTTTTAATGACATTTTCGATAGACATAATTTCGGTTCGAGGTGTTGCGTGTATCCGTGCTCGCTCATCAACGCGTTACTCAGAGCGTTTTCCTAGTATGATGTTAAGACATTATTTTCTCTTACAATGAAAATGGAGAGTATCAAAAAACTTTTGGAATGTTAGTCATCAATGGACCTATCGTTTCGTATTCCTAGATATTGTACTAAAAAATAGGTACATGAAAATGGAATCTAGCGTGATCTAGTCTTACATCTGAGAATAATCATATTTGAGAAATGTTTACTCAAACTGATGTTACTGATGTTATTATGGTAAAGAAGTGTTATTCCTTGTTTACAAATCGTTCCAGATGAAAAGAGGAGTTGACACTTAAGTATAATCAAGCTCATCTAAAAGAACTGAAGAAGAATTAATTTAAAAGATTACTTGGTTAATTTCCATGAACGATGCTGATACGAGTTTCTCACATTAAGTAACAAACTCTAACTGACTTAAACACTAATCGACGTCGTCAATGATCATGTTTCTGTTCATTAATCATTTCATTAATACGACCTCTTATCTTGTTCCAAATACTGAATGGTAATTCAGAGCTCTAGTAATCAACGAATCTCCCGAGATTTCCGAAAGGCAGGGGATTATCAAATTGAACCTTTGGGAAGCTGCTGTATATGTTCAGGCCAGCAATCTCCTCTGGGATTTATCTCCAACAATTTCGAGGCTCTCGATCTGTAGCCAGAAGTTCTCCCTGCTCCTATTTCAAAGCCATGGCCTACAATCAACACCCCGGTGTTTGACTAATACAGCCGCGGGTTATTTTAAAGACCACGCATTCGCGAAGGTAAACTCATTCATATCCCGCAACACGGTTCGGTCGACTCTTACACGATTTTACTAACTTTCCTTGCTTATATACGCATTTACGAGGGAACTTTTTTGTTTCATGTTTTTATCGTCTGTTTTTAACGAGTACGCGGGCGTTGTGATCGAAAATTGCAGCTTTTTTCCGATGTCGCTGATCGAAAAAAGGAAAATTAAGCTATCGAAAAGAGAGGGTAATTCCGAGTACCTCTGCTGGCCATTTACATATTGATTCGTTGTTGTTGATGAAAAAGACACAGAGAAGCTGTGCGGATTATGTCCACTTTAGAGATTGTAAAAGTAAGGAAGATTAAATCCATTTTCCGAAGACCTAATTACTGGATTATTCCAGGAAATTCGCGAAAAAGTTTTGAGCAAAGTTGGAATATTGTTCTTTGGTAGGAAATTTTATTCAAATATTTACTTAACATTCGAAAAACGATAATTACCTTTGGAAACAATTTATATTCACTTCCAGAGGGATTCTTGAATCTCCCCCAATTTGTGCCTCGCAGCAATTTAATCCAACACAAGTATCGGTAGCAGAGTTGAAGAACAAATCAAATAATCTCAATCGGGAGAAGCAGAATTCCGTTGTATGAACGCAGTATGCGGGTACACTCTCTTTCTCTCTCTCCCTCTCTCTCTCGCTCCACTCTTAGCGTGGAAACAGATTTACCGAAGCGTTATGGACCACGGCAAACACTGTGAGATTGTCCCCTGACGGATGTGTCGCGAGAACACAGTGTCATCGGCGTCGGCGTCGCGGCGCTCGCTTGTGGACGTCGATGATACGTGAATGATGAGGACTCTTGCCCTGAACAAACACTCTCACCCGAAGATCAGCTTTTAATTGACATTCTTTTCAAATATTAATCTCTGGCTCCCATATTTCATCAATTTCTGTTTGATGAATGTATTGACACATCGCTATGAAATAACCTATCAATATTTTGTTCCTTAACACAATGTTAATAAAAATATAAAACCTTCAAGATTGGAATGTTGTTATTGATAGTTTAAGGCTTTCAAAGAGCTTTATTAAAACATATTCATACGAATTCTCTCCTCTTCTTCGAACTGATCCGGTCATGAAGACGTGATCCAAACTAATTCTTGGCATCTATGACTATTGGAAAGTGGTGTTAAAATCACCACAGATGTTAGAATTAAACACAACAATATAGTTAAACATAAGTTGCCCGAGTGAATTTTGAAATTGCAATTGAAGAAATTTAATTATATTTCATTTTATTTATATGAATAATTCTTGCAAATGATTTTGGCTGGTGACAAGGAAACTACATTTGAACATTAAAAAAGTACTTGACAAAAGAAATCAAACATTTACATCATTAAATGGTGGCAAGAAATTTCCAAATCTAATAGCATAAAGTAGGGTACACCTCCACTTTTTTCCTCTGCAGACCTCAACACATCTCCAAATCGCTTCGTCGTTTCATTCGTCTCGACTCAACTACTCTACCCTCTCTACTGTTCTTACATCTAACCACACTCACACAAATGTCCAAGTCCTTCACACAACTAACTTCAACTACTCTACTGTCCAACAAGTTATTTTCACGTCCAACCTCAACCAAGTACTGTCCAACAAGTCAAAACAAGTCAGGAAAAAGACATGTAAATTACACAAATCTAAATGGAATTTCCAACGCCTTCTTCACACCTGTAAAAATGTCACAATACGTGAGTATCTCCTAAATAACTGATTCCCTTTGTGACTCTCTGGATCTACTCGTTTCCCAATCTCACATCGTATTTATATAAATAATAATACTTTGTTCCCATCTTCCGCGTCAGGTGTGCTCCAGGACGGGGATTTCGGGAGCTGCGGCAACATTGATGAACGGGATAAGAGGCGCTACATTATTTAGTATGTGTCGAGAGGCAGGAGAATAGGGAGAACTGATCTATATCTCGGGGTTTTAAGGGTGGATTTCTTTACACATTGACTTGTGGCGCACTGGGGTGTTAGGTGAGGGTTACGTGTGGGAGGGGATGATTGATGGATGAGCTACTCATGGTGTGTGTCGTTCACGATGCACTTTTTATGCGCACATTTTGACTGATGTTCGTACGTAGACTTGGGGCATGCATTACGGGTTTGGAGGATTGAGACGTGGGAAAACCCATTGGGCATGAAGTTGGGAGTGATTTTTGTTTAAAAGATGTCTCCATAATTATAACTGAGTAAGATGGTATATGTGCACTGGACTGATAGCCTGATAGGATATGGTTTAGAAATAATTTATTATAGAGCTGGAGTCGAATCGGAAACAACAAAATAATGTCAAATGTTTGGTGGGGAGAGAAAATTAATTATTGCTTTATTTCTCTTTTTTTTAATATGAACGTGTTACAGTTAATGTGATTCAAATGTGAACAAGCAACATGTGTCTGTTTCTTAAACGTGAACAGCATTACACATTTGCAAAATTGTCGAAGAAGTGTTTATATCAGAACACGGCATTTTCCAGTACAAGTATTCTTATACACTTCCAAGCTAGTTTATTCCGCATCACAGACTAGAATAACTTTGAAGTATGAATAACTTCTCTAGAAGAGTACAAATAACTGCAGTAATAAGATCATTATATTCATACACTCAACAGTAACATACATAATATAAATTTTTCAACTTTTACGGCAAGAAATCTACAATATTATAAAACAAATTACAAACAAGCTATAACAAATTGGAAAAGATATTTTCTTTTACGTTGTTTTACCAAAACACTCAAATTAAATCAAATGTTAAAAATGTGAAATTCAATGTGATTAAATAAAATCGGCTGCAACGGAGTCAGTTGGGTTAGAACGCTCTGTAGTTGTATTAGATGAGGGTGAGCTGGAGGGGGCTCCCATGAGCCTCCATGAGGTCCCATGAGCTCGCAAGAGCCCTCATGAGCTCGCATGAGCCCCCATGAGGTCCCATGAGCCCCCATGAGCTCGCAAGAGCCCCCATGGGGTCCATGAGCTCCCAAGAGCTCGCAAGAGTTCTCATGAGCCTCCATGAAGTCCCATGGGGTCCAATAGCTCCCAAGAGCTCGCAAGAGCCCCCATGAAGTCCCATGGGGTCCATGAGCTTCCAAGAGCTCCCAAGAGCTCGCAAGAGCCCCCATGAGCCTCCATGAAGTCCAATGAGGTCCCATGAGGTCCCATGGGGTCCATGAGCTCGCAAGAGCCCCCATGAAGTCCAATGAGGTCCCATGAGGTCCCAAGAGCCCCCATGAGCCCCCATGAGTTCCCATAAGCTCGCAAGAGCCCCCATGAAGTCCAATGAGGTCCCATGAGGTCCCAAGAGCCCCCATGAGGTCCCATGGGGTCCATGAGCTCGCAAGAGCCCCCATGAAGTCCAATGAGGTCCCATGAGGTCCCAAGAGCCCCCATGAGCCCCCATGAGTTCCCATAAGCTCGCAAGAGCCCCCATGAAGTCCAATGAGGTCCCATGAGGTCCCAAGAGCCCCCATGAGGTCCCATGGGGTCCATGAGCTCGCAAGAGCCCCCATAAAGTCCAATGAGATCCCATGAGGTCCCAAGAGCCCCCATGAGCCCCCATGAGTTCCCATAAGCTCGCAAGAGCCCCCATGAAGTCCAATGAGGTCCCATGGGGTCCATGAGCTTCCAAGAGCTCCCAAGAGCTCGCAAGAGCCCCCATGAGCCTCCATGAAGTCCAATGAGGTCCCATGAGGTCCCATGGGGTCCATGAGCTCGCAAGAGCCCCCATGAAGTCCAATGAGGTCCCAAGAGCCCCCATGAGCCCCCATGAGTTCCCATGAGCTCGCAAGAGCCCCCATAAAGTCCAATGAGATCCCATGAGGTCCCAAGAGCCCCCATGAGCCCCCATGAGTTCCCATGAGCTCGCAAGAGCCCCCATAAAGTCCAATGAGATCCCATGAGGTCCCAAGAGCCCCCATGAGCCCCCATGAGTTCCCATAAGCTCGCAAGAGCCCCCATGAAGTCCAATGAGGTCCCATGAGGTCCCAAGAGCCCCCATGAGCCCCCATGAGTTCCCATAAGCTCGCAAGAGCCCCCATGAAGTCCAATGAGGTCCCATGAGGTCCCAAGAGCCCCCATGAGCCCCCATGAGTTCCCATAAGCTCGCAAGAGCCCCCATGAAGTCCAATGAGGTCCCATGAGGTCCCAAGAGCCCCCATGAGCCCCCATGAGTTCCCATAAGCTCGCAAGAGCCCCCATGAAGTCCAATGAGGTCCCATGAGGTCCCAAGAGCCCCCATGAGCCCCCATGAGTTCCCATAAGCTCGCAAGAGCCCCCATGAAGTCCAATGAGGTCCCATGAGGTCCCAAGAGCCCCCATGAGCCCCCATGAGTTCCCATAAGCTCGCAAGAGCCCCCATGAAGTCCAATGAGGTCCCATGAGGTCCCAAGAGCCCCCATGAGCCCCCATGGGGTCCATGAGCTCGCAAGAGCCCCCATGAAGTCCAATGAGGTCCCATGAGGTCCCAAGAGCCCCCATGAGCCCCCATGAGTTCCCATAAGCTCGCAAGAGCCCCCATGAAGTCCAATGAGGTCCCATGAGGTCCCAAGAGCCCCCATGAGCCCCCATGAGTTCCCATAAGCTCGCAAGAGCCCCCATGAAGTCCAATGAGGTCCCATGAGGTCCCAAGAGCCCCCATGAGCCCCCATGAGTTCCCATAAGCTCGCAAGAGCCCCCATGAAGTCCAATGAGGTCCCATGAGGTCCCAAGAGCCCCCATGAGCCCCCATGAGTTCCCATAAGCTCGCAAGAGCCCCCATGAAGTCCAATGAGGTCCCATGAGGTCCCAAGAGCCCCCATGAGCCCCCATGAGTTCCCATAAGCTCGCAAGAGCCCCCATGAAGTCCAATGAGGTCCCATGAGGTCCCAAGAGCCCCCATGAGCCCCCATGAGTTCCCATAAGCTCGCAAGAGCCCCCATGAAGTCCAATGAGGTCCCATGAGGTCCCAAGAGCCCCCATGAGCCCCCATGAGTTCCCATGAGCCCCCATGAGCCCCCATGAAGTCCAATGAGGTCCCATGAGGTCCCAAGAGCCCCCATGAGCCCCCATGAGTTCCCATAAGCTCGCAAGAGCCCCCATGAAGTCCAATGAGGTCCCATGAGGTCCCAAGAGCCCCCATGAGCCCCCATGAGCCCCCATGAGCCCCCATGAAGTCCAATGAGGTCCCATGAGGTCCCAAGAGCCCCCATGAGCTCGCAAGATACCCTTTTTAAAGTTGGCATATATGAAGACCCTTTGTTAATAAAAGCTGATAATAAAAAGACAAATAATTATTTGATAAATATCTAGGTAATTACCGAAAATTATATTCCAAACTAAACTGCATTGAGAAGTTTTAAATTAAAGTTTGATATGTGTTATTTACCCCTGTGACCTGCAACTGGCTGGGGACTCTCAATTCCTAATTGTTTTCGTACGCAAACATGGTTTTCTAATGTTGTAAGAAGACATAATAGTCTACTTCCTTCCTACAGCATTCTCTGCTCTTCATAACAAACAAAAGTTTTGAAATAAGTCTAGGATTCTTGACGATCTGCTTTCATTTGACTATACCTTGGTGTCTTCCAACGCCAGAAACTGTCTCTTTGTGTCTGCATTTACTGGCTCTCAGGTGCACTCAAGATCGTTACCTGCACTGCTCCTTGCAGTGAACTTCCACAAACAGAGCACGCGGAACGAAGTTAAGAGGCTGATTACATTACTGACGATCTTCACCTGAACTACCTGCCTACACTCACATGCTTTGATGTTGAGGTTGACGTATACGTCAGTTGAGTTGACGGGACAAATTCGTGTTCTATTGACTGTTTAAGGAGGGAGTAGAGGTCTCCAATAGATATCTGAACTAAAATGCTTATTTAATAGATTCATTGTGCACCATAAACTCAAGAAAAAATGTGCAGTCGGAACTTATTTTCAAGATATATATCTCTTTTTAAATGAGTTATCTCATGAGTTATCTCATGAGTTAAAAATTTCATATGAATTATAAATTTCCTCATATTATGAAGACATAAAATTGAAGCTTCAATATAAGTCGAGAGTTGCAAGTTAAAGTACATTTTAATATAGCTGAAACGTTGAAAAATTAATAAATTATGTTAGTTTCAATAAACACATATTTTAGTAGTGGAGAAGGACTTTTAAAGAGAACACGTTCTCTCTTGTCAAGAACGTTTTAGTATTAAATTTTATTAAGGGAAATGAAACTTAAAAAGGTATATCAAAGAACATTTATTACAAAGTTTTAAAAAATATATTAATATTAAATTAGTTTGTGTATAATGGTGCCGGGATTCTCAAAGTATCTCCACCCAAGTCACTCTAAAACAACTCGAGGTCAGTTATGTAGTGTACCAGACTGTACACTCGTGTTCAAACAACAGTCAAGCAAAATGTTTACCGGTAACATAAAATGTCTCTTTACCCTACTCAACTTTGGTTGATTGGATGGATTTTAATTTCATTGTCTCGTCGAAAAGATGTCAAAAAAACGATAAATCTAACCCCTGGTTCTTTAATTACTTCCAAGAAATTTTACTTTGAACGCAATTCTACCTGTTATTGTATAAACTTCCCTAAAAAATAGACCTCTCTCATTTACTCCCATTTTCATATTTTGGGGACAAGATTTATTTAAATAAAGCAAGCCCAAGGTCTGAATAGGATTAAAAAAATACCGTCAAATTTGAAAAGCGTTTTTCTATAAGTGTAAGAATATCCCGGAAATTCACAAAATAAGTAAGTTTGGCAGTGAAATTTGTTATTAGTTATACATTTGGTTGTAGTTCGAAATGTCTCAATTTTAAGATTTATAATCCCGTTTCTGCATTTTTGTGCGCAGACAACAGAAAATGTTCAGTTTATTCTGCTCTCGGGCCTGAAGAATAACCATACATTCGTTCCAATATCTGGAAAAAATATCTTCCTCACATTTTTGTGAACATTCACAAAGTGGTTTTCAAAGGAAATTCCTAACACTGAAATTTAATTAAGTCACGTGTTCTTTTAAAAACTTTATAATATTATATGCTACTTATTTTCTTAATTTTTACCTGCTAGGATGGTGTTTTGCTGGAAGTACTATTTCTGCTGAGGATACTGATTTTCTTGAAGTTACTTGAAGTTCGTTTGAATTTTAAAGACCAACATGTCGTTATAATTTATCATGTAATACAAACTTTCATATAAAGTGTAATTCTTTACTTATGTTGTCCCCAAGGAGGTTTTACAGTGTTCTGTTGCTTTTATATTTGCTGTTTACTTGTTTAGTTATCTCGAAGAAGTTCACAGAAAGTTTGAACGAAATATTGATACATAAAGTACCATTTAAATAGCTGGGGTTATTTCTGTTTCTTTGCCTTATTTTTGTTTGATTATATCTACAATAGTTATTTTTTAAGTGACAAACATTCCCACATTCACAAAATACACATAAAAACAATTAGGTGGCTATGTAGGGTCTTCTAAGGGTCTTATGCGGGTGGAAATCTGTTGAGTTTCTGGATTCAATTTAGGGTTTTATAACCATTTCTGACGTTCAATTTTCTAATTTCTCATAATAAATGAAATCCCCATAAAAAACACTCCTTGTAAAAATACCAGCCAAGTCTCTTTAACTATAAAAAAAATAGAAGAAATCTAAAAATTCAGCACTGAAAAGGAGTGATATCAAAAAAGGAGCCAAGTCAACGAATTTTCCAAATTTTAATCGTACCATTGAAATAAAAATATCAACACCCGAGAAATACTTAAAAAAAGGACTTGGCGCATCGTTTTTTTAAAGACACTTTTCTATCCTAAAAGTATAGGAAGAACTCTACAAGTATATTTTCCTGAGTAAATCACATTCATAATCGACGAATCATACTACGTTTTAATATAACTAGTACTCTTACCTACTGGCAGTTTTGGTATTTTGTCAATATTCAGAGGAAATAAACGGATAAACGAATAACGAATAAACGGAAGCGGCCTAGTCTATTCGTTATTGCCACTATTTCTAGGGTCATATTAATAGAAGACTTCTCAATATCGTGACTGAGGGAAATAGCGAAAGCGCTCATTACAAGAAGGCCGTCAATGAGATTTGTATAAGTGACTAGTGCACTGAGCCATGCTGCTCAAATAATTACTGACTAGATTTTTATCTAAAGTAATACGTTATGTAATTTATGAATTTTTTTGGTATAAAATGTTAATTAATAGCAATTAATTACACGGCGAGAAGGTTCAAGGTATAATGCTGTAGTAGGTATGTTGATGTACCCACAAAACTATAGGTACCTACCAATCACAAACACAACTGTTCTGTATTTATTGCTTGTAAGACAATGCTATGTTTCTTTGCGTACTTATATTTAAATTTAAAATATTTTACAGAATGTTCAATATTTAATTTGAAAGTTTTGTCCTAATTTTTCTAGGCATTTCTGAACTACGTAGTATGAGAGTGGCATAAGCTTAAGAATAGAAAAATGTCTTTAAAAAAACGATGCGCCAAGTCCTTTTTTTAAGTATTTCTCGGGGGTTGATATTTTTATTTCAATGGTACGATTAAAATTTGGAAAATTCGTTGACTTGGCTCCTTTTTTGATATCACTCCTTTTCAGTGCTGAATTTTTAGATTTCTTCTATTTTTTTTTTATAGTTAAAGAGACTTGGCTGGTATTTTTACACGGAGTGTTTTTTATGGGGATATCACAATTTTTTTTAGTTTATTTAAACAATTTGTAACACATATCAAAACAACAATGACTAATTCCTTTAAAAAAATAAGCCAGTTCCAATTTGGTTACTAAGAAAAGTTGCGTTTGGTACCAAAATATGCTTCAAGTAATATTCCATGAAGAAAAGCGAAAGATTTGTTCCAATCGGTCCAGCCGTTTTCGAGATATGGCATCACTTCCGGTTATCAAAATGGCGGCTGAAAACACTCCACGTAGAATTTGTTTATATAAATGTTTTGTATCATTATAAACCTTGTGAATAAGTAGTTATTGTAGTAAGAGGTGATTAAAGTCTGATTTTTCATTTTTATGACGTCATTTCCGGTTTCAGTAATAGTAAATTTCTGTTTAGACTATTGTATTTTCATATATATGACCGTCCGAATAGTTTGACGCTAGTTTCGTTCCGATCGGTTCAGCCGGTTTCGAGATATGACGTCATTTCCGGTTTCAAAATGGCGACTTCCGGTTGGTTTTATAAAAAGGCCCCTCAGACGCCAAAAGTGCACATGTGGTAAAAATTTCAGATCGATCGGTTCAGCCGTTTAGGCTGTGGCGGTGATAGCGGTGTTTCCTGATATCTGAATCATCATCATCATCATCATCATCATCATCTAAAGAAGAAGAAGAAGAAGAATATGAAAGTGATGTAATTTCACTGTTTTCACGGCCCTCTAGCTCGCAAATGGCATAACCTATTGTTCCCAAATTTGGTATATGTGGTGGGGTGGGCCATAGCTCGAAATTAAGATATTTCACAACAATGTGAGATTTTCCAATTTTATGATCCAGTAGGCCGAAAATGCCATGTTTTTGCTTACAGTAAAAGTGTTTGGTCTGCTCCTCAGTTTATTAGGCATTTACGGTATGTTGAGTGAGTGTGAGTGTACAGTACGACTTGGCTGGGTGGAGCGACCGCTCCACTAGATACACCGAAATTTCGGGGTTTTTCTCAAAAATTCCGTAGAATGTAAATGTAAAGAATGTACTACGCATTAGAACACTGTTTTCACTGAATATCAACAAGATTTCTATCTTCTTCTTCTTCATCATCTTCATGTGCCCTCTTCTAATGAAGGTTGGCGATCATCATGTCTATTTCATCTTTGGATGCTGCAGCTCTGAACAAGGACCCCGTGCTCTGCCCGAACCAATCCCCCAGATTCTTGAGCCATGAAGTCCTCCTCCTGCCAGGTCTACGCTGTCCCTCAATCTTCCCTTGTAAGACTAATTGCAAGAGCCTGTATTTATTGCCCTTCATGATGTGTCCAAAGTATTCTAGCTTTCGTCTTTTGATGGAAAATATCACCTCTAAGTTCTTATTCATTCGTTCCATCACTTCGACAATTCTAACCTTGTCCACCCATGAGATTCGTAGCATGCGACGGTAAACCCACATCTCAAAAGCTTCCAGTCTCTTGCTTAGGTCCATACAACAATACAGGGAATAACACCTGACCATGCGCATCCTCAGATCTAGGTTAAGATTTCTATAAGTTTTTAAATAATTACATTTTAATCATTTTACATTTTACATTTTACATTTGAGTAATTTCCCCTGCTTGGGAATGACTGAAATCATCACTGCATATAAGATGGAACGCTGTGTCAGCAACAGTCGCTCACGCTACGCATCGACAGCAAGCATTTAGACTTCGGGTTATCTACCAAGAAACACTGATACTGATACTGACCACTGAAATGTTACTATGATTTCTGATGTATTCAGTTTCAATCAGTACGGAGGGGAAGCAAAAACTACGTCAATTTGAGGCATGTTTATCGATGTTCCCACTTTTAGAAATGAGAGCCCCGCGCAACAAGCTGATAACTCTGCCTGCCCCACAGTGTATCGCGTATCAATGGTACGTATTCTGTTTCAGCAAAATAAAGCAATAGGAGCATTTTATCATGTTACATTGAAAACGAAACGGTAGTCTTATGGCACTTCTTTTTGTTTGTTTTTATTTTTTGCCTGCACTGCCCTGGGTAAACCGCACAACCATTCGCAATTGCACTGACATTTTGCACACATACTAACGCAATCTAAGCGGTATCTGGGATCGTTTTTGAACGAGATCCTGTGATTGATCAAATTTTTTAAAAATCTCTCGATTGGTTGGTCCGATCAATTTTGCAAAGTCATTGCAACCAACATTGTCCCCAATCTTACAAAGTTTCAGCCAAATCCTCCCACTCTTTACAATTTAAACCCATCTATCTTGTGATTATTGAAATTTAAACTAGATCCGTTTAACCAATCAACTTAAAATTTGCATGATCATAGGCATGGTCATGGCCATGCATGGTCTTTGCATGGTCAACCTTTTAGGTATTTTGCCAATTGGAAGACTAATCTGTCGTTATTTTCAAAAGTTATTGACATTTTAAGGACATTGTATTCTGTTAACTTGAAATATTTTAAAAATGTATACTAAATTCTCATCCTGCACCTTCTGATGCTGCAGTTTCAAGGCCTGTAGAGCAGCTGATACTTGCAAACGCACATCAAATCGGATGCAGTACGAAGGCTCGCTCATCAACGCGTTACACTGAGCGTTTTCCTAGTTCATATCATCAGCGGGCCGCAAGAAAGGCTTGACTTGTGTTTGCACCACTGGTTCAAGGCATGGACCCTCTTCACGGTTGCGTCCCCAAAGTCTCCGTCTTCATTTTACGCAGTCACTGATATATTTTCTGTCTGAGAATCGCCGTGGCTTCTCTCCATTTCAGCCCGTTCTTCTGATGGAGCTGAAATGTTCCATACATATTCGCACATATTTTATCCTCGTCGGGTGAAACGTGGTAATTGATCAATTTCCCTTATCAATCTAAAATTTAAGGGCCAATCACATCAACATTTAGTAGTTACACTTTTAAATATTTGAGTCAATTTGTTAAATGTACCTACCTGTTAAATTCCTATCTAGTATAATATCACTACTTCCGCTATTTCGGAGACCTTCTACCTTCATATCCTTTTTTATGTAATATTTTTCATTTATTGTATTGTATTTATTGTATTGTAATACAAAAAATCTTATATCAACGTCTATAGGTTGCAACACCTACACACAGCATTATACCTATTTGTTTACAAGTCGAGTTCGTATTTTTTGAGTATGTATGTTGTCCTAATATAAATTAAAAGTAATTCATACTTCATCGAGGGGTTTGTTTTAGCATAACGATACCCTGAGGGAAGAATTCCCACATCCAAAATCTACATATTATGTTTTTTTTTTAATTAAAGCAGATATTTTTCAATATTATTTGCGTATTGTATTATTTCACCATTTCTAGCGTTGAATTAATGTTGGCATTCCAGTGGGACACACACAGAGATGTTTTCCATGTCCCGAGGCCTCTTTAATGTTTTAACTACACTTTGTCTCAATTTAGTTGGAGCTTTCCATTAAAGCTCATTATTTAGTTACTCACAATCTCTGATTTTAAGGACTAAGTCCTAAGCTTAGCTTTTATGGCTTTTGAAAAGCTGGACTTCGTTGACGAGTAGAGAGAATTGTTGAGTGCATTGATAAACTATAATAGCCCTATGGCTGTTCATATATAGAATTTCTATAAAATTATTATCTATTACCTCTAATGAATTAAAATAAAGTGTTGCATAACATCCCATAGAAAGATGTAAGGGATAAAGAAATTAACGGCTGCCTTTCAACGTTCATCCAATCTCATATTTAGAATACTTATGAAAGAAAGAAATTAAGTATGTACAAGATAAAAATAATGTGTAATTTTTATCTATACACATTTTCCGGTTGAATATTCATATGGGAATAGTGATTTACCTATTATTTACAACCAGACACAACCAGCACTGCCTTTTGCGTGACGTCACGTGCAAGAAGCCTATTACATGTGACTTCCGGAGTCTATAGATTGGTAATACAAATTCACCCCGACAAAGGATCGCGTTATTGGAATCTTTCCCTATACCTATAGTTTGTAAGTTTGAAACTAGCCTGGCGGTGAAACAATGTTTTCGCTTCTGCCAGCAAGGTTCAGCGAAGAGCGCAGATGCAAATTAGCTTCACCCCGTTTACCACCGTAGATAAATGACACATTTTAAAAGCCCAACCACCCCTAAAATACGAGCCCATCCACGACGGTTACGCTCATAAAGCTATTTTTAGTTTAGCTACTTCTCGAAGTCATTGAAGTTACAGAAAAAGGAAATGAAAATAAATTGTTGCTCTGAAAATTCAAAATACAGTTTTAATAAATTCTCTATTTTGATAAGCCCGATGTCATTGAGATTTTGTCAACAAGATGACGTCCATTTGCATGCACGGCTTAACATAATTATGATTATAAAATGATTCAACAAGCACTTCTATTATTTGAGCGTTTGGACAGAAAGTGTACTAACACCGAAGCAAGTTATGCTTCCCGAGTGCCATCTCAGAGCGTCTCACGGCCGCCATTTTGTCATAAATGCGTGGCAGGATATCATAAGACCGGGCGGAGAAGTTATGTGATGTGTTGATGGCGTTTCTTCGTCTGATGTAAACTGCTCGACTGTAAAATTCCACGAGTTCGTGACTTTAAAAAAACATTTTCCACCTTAGCATATTTTTTAAATAGTCTTTTTTAACCCGTTGGGAATGTTAATACGTAACATAAAACTCTTGGGGAGTGAATTTATTAATTCAGAGTGTAAATCTTGTGGATGTTGTCGGAGAAAAGAGGACATATTTCTAATGTAACATAACGCTCTCTAGCCGGGTCTAAGGTGAACTGAGTATCACTCACGGCTGCCTAGATGCGTACGAGAATTAAATTCGCTCGTGAGAAAACGTTCATAAAAACTTAGAGATGACTTCCAAGGGTTTCTACTGAATAATAATACAGTGAAGGTTTAAAGATTGCTCTTCAAATGAGATTAGAACACTCCAAGTCATTATGTTTGACTTTACCAAGGCAATTGTAGAGTGATTACTTACCATTATCCTATGTAGATGATGCTCTAACACTGCGGAGTATGCATGCATACTATTATCATAGTTAGGACATAGTTTTAGAATCACAAACGGTTTTAGCGACATAAGTTTATTCCGTTATAGGGGAACTGCAACATGAAGTCACATCTGAACAAAATCTCACTGGGGGACAAATGCTTATAGTAGGTAAATAAGTAAGTATAAGTAATATCTAATTCATCTAATTCATCTAATTAAATCTTGATTTAATTTCCTTATTTTATAAGATACAATTTTTCAGTCTTTCTTTTTAATATTTCTTTCACAACTGTATTTAAAATACGTTTAAACTATTGTCAAATTGCCTGTCCCCCAGAGAAATAAACAATGTTAAGGCCTGTTTTAGCAACCAGGGTGAAGCTCATATAGCACCAAAATTACCAATGATCTCATCTACCATGCTATTACCAGGCGATGAATTGTAAAACGTACCAATCTTGATAAATTGTTATTTGACCATTTATAATCATTAACATTTACCTGTGTAACATTGTCATTTTACTAATATCACCTAAAAGCTTGTTCTGACATAGCGGGGTAACCGCTTTACTCCTTTGTGAATCTAGCCTTAGGGCTATTCTAAATTCCTTGTATTTATGACAATTGAAAACAACACGACACACGAAACAAACTACAAACTTTACGTCAGAGAAATTTACCCAGAATAACCCTACAGGAAAATGCTAGCCAAAACGCGTTGACATTAGTAATATAGTCACTGTCGTGCATTTTCACCTTCATCGTGGGCATCAGGTGCAATAGTCTCACAAATTTTTATCAAATACATGTACCTATTATCTAATTTCATAACTTTATTTTTAATAATAAAAATGATCTTTATTTCTTTTAAAAAATACAGAGGGTAAAAAAAGACTATTTCATATTGCATATAAACTCTATTTACACTTTGTGCATTTGCCCCAATTATTATTAATATTATATGACGTGAATCTATGTGCTGATGTCAATAACTGTCTATTTTACTCTTATCAATTTGTATTTTAACTGTATTTGTATCATCATAATTTAATTTGTCACCGCCACACATTTTTGTAAAAAAAATCTGAAATGTATGTTTGTATTTTTTTTTTAAATTTCAGCTTGATCAGAGTAACGGTCTGACCTGTACGTCGTCCACACATAGAAAGTAAATTGTTCAATGGAGTCGCTCACCCCTCTTCGAGATAAGGTGGGAATACTTTTTTACAATATCAGCTTTGCACAATACCCAATTGTTTTCTGAAATGATTAGCTTTATCAAAAAGTTCGATCCCATCAGGTGCGTGGGAAGGGGAGGGGATTGGGGGGGATTATCGTCGCCCCCCCCCCCCCCCTACTCGATCAGGCTGACCCCCCATTCACCATAAAATATTAAGTTTAGTGTCTAAGAATCCCTAAAAAATTGTTTACATTCTAAAAAACGCCCTGCGGGGCAAAAATAGTAAGTTATTTGTTGTACTTTGAGCAGTTTAGCTTCCCAAAATCGATTTTAAGATGTTTATATTCGAAAAATGCCCTTCGAAGCTACAATTATAGCTGTTTTATGCTTCAGTTTGTGCATTTTAAAACCCCAGAATCACTTTTTACTGGTTTAAATTCTAAAAAACGCCCTGCGGGCCTAGAGCTGGGGGGCTGCGCCCCCAGACCCCCTTCCGGGGGTCGCAATCCCCCCCCCCATGTTAAAAGTAGATCCTACGCGCCTGGATCCCATACTAAATATTATTGATTGATTGATTGTTTGATTGATTGAAAGTTTCCACGATGACCAGTGTAGGGCGACAATATTGCGCTCTCTTTAGCCAAGTACAGAGTATTACATAGACAGCAGAATTACTTTATGATAAGTAAAGTAAGTAAATACACAAGTGAACATGTGGTGAAAAAATACAAAAAGCACACATGTTCAAATAGTCAGGAGTCCAGGATAGTCAGGAGTCAGGATAGTCAGGATATTGTCAGTCAGGATAGTCAGGCACTTTGGAATAATAATCTAAAAGCAAAACACAATGCCGTAATTACGCGCACAAAGTACTTATAAATACATTTTATTATGTACTTAAATATTAATGACGTTTTCAGCTCTTAAACACAAGTTTTTCTTTTCCAAGAAGTTTCAAATTATACACGTTCATGGTCTCTTTCATCAACACCAATATCAATTGTTCATTAAAACAACTGCTGAAATAAAAAACAACACATTTTAAGTACTCGTATACGTATTTATAGATAGATATTAGAGATATATTAATTGTTCCTATGAAGCTCAATTGTTGTTAAAACTAAGTGAATTAACTTTCGAAATTCCTTTCTTAGCTCATCAATTCCAGAGACGTAGCACCATCTCCTGGAGCACGTTCAGGTGTCTTCTTCATAAAGCATCACGACTACTACTTAGTACCCAGATAAACAGAAACTTCATCGCAATGAGTATTCTGCAGTTGTAAAGTTAGCCCTCGAGTCCTCCCCCCGCCCCTTCACCCACAAGCAAGCAGCCTCATTACCAGCAGCGTCCCAACCAACCCCTAACCCACTTCTTCAACGTCAAATAAGAACACAGACTAACAAGATTTATTTAATCATCTCATGACTGTTTAAATTGTGTGCTGACGAGACGTGGGAGAGAGTTGAGTGCTGCATGCATCGTACTTGCAATATGCAGTAATATGCACTTCACTAAGATTTAGTCTGTTGCATGTTGCTATTCATTAATCTAATACTCTGACGTAATTGAGTCGAGAATGGATTATTTATAATGCCGAAACTGATTCAGGATCAAAATAATATACGGAGAATTGACTTTTAGGTTGTAGGTATAACAATATAATTGTTTGATCTGTTTCCTATAAGAGGAATTTCAGTTAATACGATTACAATTCCATCTGTAATGAGAAACTGTGTTTTTCTGGTAAACTTCCAGGGAGTCAGGATGATAGAAAGGGATATGCAAAGTGAAAAATATCCGGTCGAACCGGAGTTTGAACCCGAGACCGCACAGACGCTATTATCAGTGGGTTGTGTCCATATGTCCGACAGCGGGCCGGTTAGCTCAGTTAGTAAAGATGTTTCTCAACTATCTCAAGTTATAGTCCCCTGTCTCATATTAAAACACTTTTTTAAAACACTTTTTTGTGTAGTAAATTCGGATGCACAAAAGTGACAAACTTGACTGAAGAGTGAACTTAAAGTCGCTTTGTTTGTGAATAAAACTGTTGTTTTTTTATAAATCGCGATCGAAAGCTCTGATTGGAAGATTGAACTTTGCGATGAGCAACTTTTTCCACGTGAATTACAGGACAACGAGAGTCACTCGACCACGAACAAAATGGCGGCTTTCACTGCCTTCCATTTGAAAGTAAACTAACATGTAATTTGCTTTGAGCTTACGCTTCAGTGCGTTCGTGCATTACAACGAATAGCTTAGTTTAATCGGTTTAAATTTTAATATGATCACTTGTATACCGACCAAATTACCTGTTATACTACTAGCTACTAGGTAGAGACTGAACGACAAAAAGCAGAATACATTTTCGTGACAACATTATCGCTTTTCTGATGTTTCAAACAAAATAAACGCTTTGTGGATATTGTTAGAATCGTTTCATTTTACAAACAAATTGAAATTAATGCCTAATTTAATTGCTGGTACATTTCGTCTCCAGCTCTCGAGTCTGCCGTATTCACCCTCTCAATATCCTTACATAATAAGGGTAATTTTCTCAAGAACCACGTGGATGCACGAAATTAATACCTAATAAAGCCTACTAATACCTACCATTTTCGAATGTGTTCAGTATTAGCTCGTGACTTTTGAATGAAATCGCTCAGGGAAATTAATCAACGTTCAACGCAAAGTTATTTGCATCGTTGTGGTTTCGTCTGTCAAACATTCACTATAAGCTCTTAACATATTGGATATTGGAAATGACATTCCCTAATGTTATTTTGCCCGATGATCTATTATTTAAAGCATTTGACATTACAGAGACAGTATTTTATCCTTTTTCCCCTTCATATCAATAATCTTTCGGCCGCACATAACTGACCATAAACCATATTGCAATAAAAATGTCACATTTTACAATTCGGACAGTGCGTTCGTTGGCTAAAGAATATAACGGGCGAAATAACGGATAAGAATTCGATATTCTCATAAATTAGTTTCAAGGGAATAATTCTTCAAACCAATATTCTATCTCGCCGAGGCCTGAGCACACCGCTGAGTTATTGCGAATGCCTAAAGTGGAATGTATACTTTAATGCAAAATCTGAAGGATTTCGCATTAAAAAGATTCATTTAGATCTGATGGTTTCTGAACAAGAGCATTGCTCCTCAGGACATCTCTTTGCCTCAACTTGGCATACCAATGTGACAAAGAACGTGTGGGATGGTCAATAATGTCAAAATTAGCATCAGATTGTGCTACGTTAAATTAACAAAGTATGTAATAATTTTTACGAATGTAAGCACATATTTTTGTATGAAATATTAAGTTTCAAATAATAAGTTCATTAAATTTGGTTATACTCTCTTTATACTTAGGTAACTCAGACATTATTACTGGATCGTAACTTTTTGATTGAGGAATATTTTACACCAGGACATAGTTTGTACGATGGGACAAGGTTAGAGGGTGGGAAGGAAGGAAGGAAGAGGTCATGGCCTATTATTAGGAAACATTCCCAGCATTTAAGCCTCTTGACTGAGGGGAAACGACGAAGAACTCTCAGCTAGGAAAGCCCGCCGCGGGAATTGAAACCAGGACTCAGGATGCCTATTCTTGAGTTGAGTTTGTTGAAAATGTTCATCATGCGGAAATGAGCCACTGCACAATGGATTCAGTTAATTTAACATTGATAAAACAAAATAACCCCTAGTCGAGCCCCTAGTGCAAAGTCGAACATTTTCGCATGCGGTTTCAACTCGAGAATAGGCACCCAGGAGTGCAAGTCCAGCCAGGTATTGCCTACTCCAACTTGCTCCGTAATAAATGGTCCATTTTCTACAAGATGTATTGTAAAAATGAAGAAGGATCGATGAAACATCGCACCTACGAACTTGCGCGTTTTGACGCGTGCAGCGCGTATATCACGTCAAGTGTTGCGAAGATCTAGGCAAGTACAGGCGCCATGTAACTGGCGCCAGAGACATCGTTGCTATTAATATCACGTATCTGACAACAAAGGCAACTAGGCATCATTTCGTGGGACGTCCAGCCATCGGTGGTCAGATCACGTACAAACAGCCTCCGGATTGTGTCCTTCCAACTACCAATAACGATTTTTATACAATTCACTTGAAATCGATTTGGTTTATCCGTATAATGGACGATTCAAACATAAGAATTTCATTCTATCACAAGTTTCTTAGTTATGTATTTTTGTATCAGATATTATCTGATGTATCCTATAAGTATAAATCAATATTGATGTGAACTATTATTAAGTGAGATTTACGTCCTCTATTTATTCCCATATTTAAATGCAGACCCAATAAATTACTTTCAATGTTAAATGCTAAAAAAACGTTTGTCCAATGATTTGTTAAAAAATTATGTGAATGGTCCCCCCCCCCCCCCCCAAAAAAAAAAAAACGTCGCTTGAAGTGAGTATTTACCGATATATTTGTGTTTACACGAATTCGCGCTAGTCTAGTATCAGATAGCAGATAGAGTCGTCACCTGCATGTGATGATGACGAAACTTCGCACTTTTATTCTCCTTTCATGGGCAAAATAGTTACAAACGTGCAAAACATATAATTTTCGGTTTACACATGCGAATAGGGTGCGTTAGTAAGAAATGTATTTTTATTTATATTTTATCAGTCTCAAAATTTAGTAGGAAGTACACCAACCCCCTGCCCAGGGGAAAGGGATAATTTACCTAATTGACAAAATGGAATAATATGAAAAAATAACCTGATCATCGCATGATGATTGTTTAATATAAACTTACATCTTCCTAAGAGATTTTTTTTTTGTCTGGGGTTTAACGTCGCACTGTTCTGCAGCGAGACTAATGGCGACGGATGAATGATTATGATGATGATTGGGAGATGATGGTGAAGAGTAAGTAAGGATGGAAGGTGGAAAGGAGGCGGTCGTGGCCTATTAGTAGGGTACCCTCCCAGCATTCGCCTGTCGACTGAGGGAAAACCACGAAAAAACATCAGTCAAAAAAGAACGGCCGCGGGAATCGAGCCCAGGCCTCCGGAATACAAGTTCCGAGCGTTACCACTCGGCCAACCTGTTCCGTCCTTGGAGAAATTGGTTGATATTACATGATTTGACGAAATACAAATTTGAATAAACGTGCAAAAATCAACAATTGACCTTGGATTTGACACATCTTCATTTCACAGCTTCTTTGCCGACCTACAGTTCGTTTTTCCTATTTTTGAACTCTCAACAGATAGAGCCACAGTATGTTGTTCTGCTAGGCCGAGAAAGACTTCATTGCGCGCTCACCTTGCAATGTTGTCTTTCTCGGCCTTGCAGAACAACTGACGGTGTCTCGGTCTGTAGAGAGTTCAAACATAGGAAAAACGAACTGTAGCTGAAGTGACCAATTTTGTTTACTTCCTTATATATACGCAAGATAGCAGCGCAAACAGAAAGTGGGGAATATACTTCCCATCGCCCATAAAGCACTTAATGTATGGTGGGAAGTATACTTCCCAGTGCTATTGAAAGGGTTGGACAATCTACACCCCGTGACCTTCCTTGATCAAGGCAAACCGGTGGTGAGCGCCACTACTCCACAAGGAAATGATGCCTTCCCATTCATCCCCATATCTACTTGGTTTTAGACGTTACAATAATTTGGTTTGTACTGAAGTGTTCATAAAGAATCGCTCTCAATGTTTCATATGACACTTTAATAATGAAATTGCTTTACTGAATTAAAAGTGGGTACGAAATGCGGCAAAACTGCGACCAAAGATACCTAAGCGAGCATCCCGACTCGGATTCGAACCCAGATCCTTCAGATTACCAGGTTCCCTCTTAAACACCTTCCCTTAGTTAGGGATTCATTAAATTTTCAATCATTGTCAACAATCCACTCGCAGCTCAGATTTACAGTCCATATTCAGCTCGATAATACAATAATAGTAATAGTGTCAAATCAAATCTCTGTCAAATTACAACGTGGGTCTGATGGTAATCAACACAGGCACTAAAAAAATAAAGGTGATTGCAAAAAGTGTCAAAGTAGACGTTCTCTCGGCTTGATTGAGCGAGCGTAGCGAGCGTCACCACGGTACTCTTATGGCACTTTCTCTGTGTATGTTTTTTTTTTTTTGTTTGTTTGTTTGTTTTTTTTTTTTTTTTTTTTTGCCTGCACTGCCCAGGTCAAACCGCACAACCAATCGATCTGAAATTTTGTACACATACTAACGTAATCTATGCGATCCCTGGGATCTTTTCTGAACGGGATCCTGTGATTGGTTCAAATTTTATAAAAATTATCTTTCGATTGGCTGGTTTGATCAATTTAAAATTTAGGAAAGTCATTGCAACCAACATTGTACCCAATCAAAAAAAAATTCAGCCAAATCCTCCAATTGATTCAAATTTGAAACCATTTTTCCTGTGATTTTTGAAATTTAAACTGGAACCGATTGACCGACCAACTAAAAACTTCGCATGGTCATTGGTACCAACATTTAAAGTATTTTTGCCAATTTTTACTCTAATCTGTCGTTATTTTAAAAAGTTTTTGTCATTTTAGGGACATTTTGCGTGTTGGCTGTCAAATTCACGGCGACTTCGAATCTACAGTTCAAGGCAAGGTAGTTAGAGCAGAAAGTTTTAAACGATTTGAAACTAATAATGACCATTCAACAGATTGATCTGATATTGTGTACACACACTACATATCATATCATATGGGTGGTCCCAGGTATATTTTTTGAACGAGATCCTGTGATTTTTGAAAATTAACAAGGAACCGTTCAATCATAAAGGTTTAATCGATCAACTTAAAACTTAGCAAGGATTGGCACCAATATTTTTGGAGATTTTGGAGATTTTTATACAAGTATGTGACGAAACTAAAGAATTATTGGCTTTTAATGACATTCGATAGACATAATTTCGGTTCGAGGTGTTGCGTGTATCCGTGCTCGCTCATCAATGCGTTACACAGAGCGTTTTCCTAGTTATACTTGTAAGTATGAGTATGATGTAGTTGAAAGTATTTACGTGAGCCAAAACACATTCTTCACTATATCCTGTTTTGTTAATGCAAAACAAATGAATATTGATTTAGTATTTAAAAATGATGGACAGAAAGTTTTCATTCTCTGAGTTATCGGTCAAAACCATTCATCAACATAATTAATTGCTCAATACACAGATATTTTCGTTTTATGAGTTTATGTCAAATTAAAATATTCATTGAATTTTTATCCTCAAGCCGTCAATTTCAGTCATTTCAGTTATACGTCAATTTGATTTAGCTCATTTGATTTTCGTCCTGATATTATCTGCTCAAAGAATCTTTCCAAATTTCCAACATTTATATTTTCACTAATTTAATTTTAATTTAAGACTATACGTATTTCGTCATCAATCTCCCTATTATCACCATAATCATTCATCCGTCGCCATTGACCTCTTTGCAAATGTTGCAACGTTATGCGCAATTCAAAAAAAATTGCGCTATTATATTCCATCTTGAGGTATATTAGTAATAAAAATAAAAATAATATTTTTTTGAATTTTGAAAGAAATTAGCAGTATGTCATCATTGAAAATGTAGGTATTACGATTTTTGGCATTCAACAGTGAGGTTATCAGTGTCAAACTGTAAAAATGAGAAAATGTATGTATTGGACCAATTTTTTTAGAGATTAATGTTGTAAAATTATATATTATTTGTGGATTTTTAGTAATATTACTATTTTTTAGATGTTTCAACTGCGCTATCGTACAGTCTTCTTTGGTATGTATTTCAATTTAAACGTTGTAAAAACAAGCTGACGTTGTAAAGCTCTCATAGATACTCTTTATATGACGATCGATTGTTTAATTTATATTTTCTTTGTTTGTATTGTTGTTGGCAGAATATGTGTCCCTCAATCGTCCCAATGGCATTAAAACAAATCACAATAAAAATATAAAAACAAAGCTTAAACCTAATTATTGTTTTTTACCATACCCTGGACAAAACAATTCCCAAAATGATATTTAACTGTATACTAAATGAATTGTACAAATGTAACCAGCAACGCAATTGATTTCTCTTTATGAGATATATGTACAGTGAGCTTAAATAGAAACCAGCCAGGGTTCCCATGAGCTTGCATTGGCCGCAAGCCCGCAATACACAGAAGGCAGTTGTTTTGACTATCCTCCTGCATTAGAGATCAACTAGAGAGTCAGTGAGCCAGATCATGCCAGGTTGTGAATACCTTGGGTTGTGGGTAATGGATGGAAGAGACAAACAAATAATAACATTAGATAACAACTGATTGACCTCTTTGCAGGAGGTTAGGTAACACATATTACCTCTATGCAGTGCGGGTTGCTTCGAGTCTGGACTGCAAAGTAATGCACGTGGCAGTAGGGTCAACGGCAAGAGAAAGGTAAACCCTTGCAGTTAGATTACCTGCATGACTGGTTTAGTAGGTAGATACCTCCTGTATCTAGGCAACACAACTAACGCAGCGGTACTTGCTGTAAGTACAGGGTTTATACCTTTCACTTTCTTGTGAGTGCCAGTTTACATCTATTTACTTTCAGCCAATAGCAACTGCTTTCAATTTGTTTCGCTATTACCTAACTAGAAATGAAATTGCATTCGTTTAATGACTTTCAGTTGCATTCCAGATCTCAATATTGATAAAATATGGAAAACGTCATAAAACACATATCATATGAATCTCATATGAATCTCTTTTCATCTCATATGAAAGTTATACAAGCGATGTGCAGAAGTTTCGTTTCCTTCCTCGCCCCTTTATTACAAAACAACTGCTCAAAGATTGGACATGATTTTTACTGTTCTCTTAAACAGTATTTTTCTTTTTACAAATGATTGTGTTTTATGATCGGTTAGGTCCTGCGTTGGACAAGAACGTCCACTACAGTTAACTTAGTCCGTTACGTCTGACACCTCCTAGCAACGATAGAGGAACTCTCAACCCTTATACATTTCTACACAGTTCCAACTTCCAACTTTCGCCCAGAGTTAAATATAACTTGTATCACACTCAAGGGGCTCGTTGTCAATGGCAGTGTTTCGAGGTAAAAAACGTACACACTGCCAGCTCTTTTAGGTTGAACCACTCGATTGTGGATGAACTGTTGGCGAGAGATGCAGAATATGCAAAGATGTTTGCTATAAAATGTACCTCAGTGTACCGTTAACGTATTGATTGTTGAATATATGAGCGAACGTTGTCTGGAGCGGAAGCGAATCTGGAAAAATAACAAGACGAAACTTGATCAAAAACTTTATAAAACATCAGCTCCGACTCGAATTCTAATTATGTTGGGAAATCTTCACAGATAATTTCGAAAACTATACTGAATATACGATATTTTGCAAATAAAGGGAAAAGAATTATATACAAATCTCTTTTATAGAAATTCGAAGATAAATGCTTATGAAAAGTTCAAGTTCGATATTATGTTTATGCAATGACAGCCCTTGTTTAAATTTATTTTAATCCATTGTATCAATATTTCCTACAAACCGAGAACATATTATAAGAGCTCATGCAAACCACTACCAAATGACACAAATCTATCTCATATTCTCCAAAAATAGGAAAGTCTCGTGAAAATTAGATTTTACACAAATTTTACCGTGATTCTTTTACTTGCTTGCTACAATTTTAGCCCCAAGAATGAAATAATGAATGCAAATCTTCAAAGGGTGTTTGAATGGGGTTGTTCACTGCCATTTGCTCTCACTCGCAGCGCTAGCGGCATTGGAGGTGTCTCTCTCTGATTGGTTGGTCTCTGAATCCAAGATCTATGAAACAATCAAACTCCCGCCAAGGTTTAAAAACCTTCCAATCCGCTAGATGCATTTTGATTGGCTCTCTCCCGGACGATTAGAACAGCAGCGCCATCTACAATAGTTTTGCGTGAACAACCCCATTGGAAGGATGTCGTAGAATAATGCGAAGGTAAACAGCCGTTTTATTTAACTGAGCGAGCGTAGCGAGCGTCACCACGGTACTCTTATGGAACTTTCTCTGTGTGTGTGTGTGTTTTTTTTTTTTTTTTTTTTTTTTTTATTTATTTTTTGTGGTCACAGCCCAGGTCAAACCGCTCAAGCAATCGATCTGAAATTTTGTACACATACTAACGTAATCTATGAGGTCCCTGGGATCGTTTTGAACGGGATCCCGTGATTGGTTCAAATTTTAAAAAAATTCTCTTTTGATTGGTTGTTCCGATCAATTTGAAATTTTGACAAGTCATTTCAACCAACATTGTACCCAATCATAAAAAGTTTCAGCCAAATCCTCCCATTGGTTAAAATTTGAAACCATTTTTCCTGTGATTTTTGAAATTTAAACTAGAACCTATTGACCGATCAACTTAAAACTTCGCATGGTCATTGGGACCAACATTATCTGTAGTCTTGACAATTTTCAGACTAATCTGTGTTTAAATCCAAAAGTTATTGACGTTTTACGGACATTTTGCGTGTTGGCTGTCAAATTTCTCGAAAATGTTGATCACTGCTACTTCGACTCTTTATAGTTCCAAGGTAGTTAGAGTAGAAACTTTCAAACGTATGAAACTGATATGACCATTCAACAGATCGATCTAATATTGTGTAAGAACACACACTAATATTATCATGAGTGGTCCATTGTCTATTTTTTTAAAGAGATCATGTGATTTTTGAATATTAACGAGGAACAGTTCAATCAGAAAGGTTCAAAAGGTTCAAGCTTTACATGCTTATAGGCATCCTGCGTGAGAAAAGGTTGCCATAGTAACCTATACAAAAGTATAGGGAAAAACAAATCTGACAGCGGCAATCCAAATCTCATATTTTGAGTGATTACTTGTGAAAGAAAGATATTTAAGTAAGTACAAGCTAATAATAATACGCAATATTTATCTTACACATGTTCAAGTTAAATATTCATCTGATAAATATGATTTAAAGCTATTATTTAGAGCTTTGACACATTTCCCCTACCATAGCAGCCTCCATTTTTCTACCACTGTGACGTCACGAGCAGGATTCCTATTGGGACCAATATTTTTGGAATTTTTGAAGATGATTTTCATACCAGTCTTTGACGAAATTAAATAATTATTGGCTTTTAATGACATTTTCAATAGACATAATTTCGGTTCGATGTGTTGCACATATCCGTGCTCGCTCATCAACGCGTTACACAGAGCGTTTTCCTAGTATTAGGAAAGCTTACTTTAAAATTACTTTCGATATTTTCAGTAAAACAGGTTTTTCAAGTGGCCAGAATTTATCAAAGGCAGACAATTGTGTCATTGCGTCATTGACATTGGAAATTTGGTGACATTTATTAAATTGATTACTGCCTCTGACATGGAGCCAACAGCATTCAATTTTATTTATTTTTGTTAAATACGTATTTTTGTTTCATTATGAAAATCATGTTGGACCAAAACCAAAATTATGGAACCATTGGACCCATTACAACCATTGGAAACGAAAATATTTATGTCATGTAAAAAATATTACCTATACCTTAAGTGAGCCCAAATGCTTCCTCTACCTCAGGTACTTCAAGGTTTGTTTTGCTTTTGGTTTGTTTTTGAATGGTTTAATTAAATAATAGACCATTCACACTTTTGTTTTAGTACTAAACAAGAATTACAAAACAAACAATGCACATTGTTTAAAACAACATTATACATAACAATGCACTTTAAACCTCACTCTTGACTCCATTAGTAGTGCAGTCAGAGGGGGAATTTGACGTGAGTTGTTGGATCACTTCTGGAATAAGAATAATCCCCATAAAAAAACACTTCGTGTAAAAATACCAGCCAAGTCTCATCTAATAAAAAAAATATATGAAATCTAAAAATTCTGCACTGAAAAGTAATGATATCAAAAAATTTGCCAAGTCAAAACTTTATTTGAAAATCAAAAAATACTTGGCGCATCGTGTATATTAATAGCTTAGAAGTATAGGCCAGATATAAAATATACATAAAATATACAAACATATAGTATACCTAAAATGCCCTAAAAAATCGATGCGCCAAGTATTTTTTGATTTTCAAATAAAGTTTTGACTTGGCAAATTTTTTGATATCATTACTTTTCAGTGCAGAATTTTTAGATTTCATATATTTTTTTTTAGTAGATGAGACTTGGCTGGTATTTTTACACGAAGTGTTTTTTTATGGGGATATCACTCCTTTTTTTAGTTTATTCTAACAACTTGTGACACATATGAAATGAACAATTAAGTTAAATTCTTTTAAAAAATCATCACCCTTTACAATTTGGTTACCACTAATGAATAGCAGCGTATGGTCCTAAATAATTGCTTTAAATGATCTTTCACGAAGAATAGCAAAGGTTTCATTCCAATCAGTCAACCCAGTTCCGAGATATGGCAACACTTCGGTTTTCAAAATGGCTGCTGAACTTTCTGCAATGCCACACAGAATTTATTTCTATAAATGATGTATATCATTTTAAGCTTTCTGAATATGTATTTATTGTATAGGAGGGAATTATAATAATTTATACATTTGAATAACGTCATTTCCGGTCTCATAAATAGGAAAATTCTATTTGTACTGTTCATATTCCATAGAGATGGCCTTCCGAATCGTTTGGCGCTAGTTTCATACCGATTTGTCTACCAATTTTTAAAATATGACGTTACTTCCGGTTTAAAAATGGCGGCTGAAATCTCTGACCCCTTGAAGTATATTTAAACATGATTACAATTTTATAAGCTGTCTCAAATAGTATATTTATTGCAACAAAATAAAAATTTGTGAGTTTATTAAAATGTGTGACGTCATTTCCGGTTTAGGTATGGGAAACTGCAAATATTATTGATGATAATACATAAAGTTGACCGTCTAAATTGTTTTGCGCTGGTTTCGTTAAAATCTAATTAGCCGTTATTGAGATATGATGTCAATTCCGGTTTCAAAATGGCGGCTTCCGGTTGGTTTTATAACAAGTCACATGAGACGTCAAAAGTACATACGTTACATAAATATCAAAATAATCGGTTAAACCTTTGTTGCCAAAAAGCCAATCGATGTATTTCAAATTTCATTACGTCATTTCCGGTTTCTTTAACATAATGTTTAGTCTTCTACTTATCATGCATATTGATGACCGTCTGAATCGTTTGGCGCAATTTTCGTTCCAATCGGTCCAGCCGTTGACGAGATATGACGTCACTTCCGGTTTCAAAATGGCGGCACAAAAAATGCATGGGGTAAAGGTTAAATCAGACGCCAAAAGTGCACACGTGGTAAAAATGTGGGATCAATCGGTTCAGCCGTTTAGGCTGTGGCCTGTTTACCGGATTTGAATTCCAGGAGACTACTACTACTACTACTGAGATTATTATTATTATTATTATTATTATGAAAACCGCCCTAAAACACTGTTTTCACGGCCCTCTAGCGCGCAAAGGGCGTAACCTATTGTTCCCAAATTTGGTATATGTTGTAGGGTGGGCCATAGCTCGAAATTATGATATATCGCAACAATGTGAGATTTTCCAATTTTAAGACAGTAAAAGTGGGTTTGCTCCAGCCTTTTTAAATGAGTGTGTGCGCGCGCCGTACGACTTGGCTGGCGTGGAGCGACCGCTCCACTAGATACCCTGTCACCCCTTTGAGGGCAGCAGTTTGGTCAATATAGTGGTTTTATTGCTAGTTATTATGGTATTCCTCAAATAGTCTTAATAATTACTTTAGCAAGGAGCCTGCGAGGATTCGAACTGATCCTTCGGTTTAGCCTGGATGCTGGAGCGAATTCTTAAGACGGCTGGGTAGTGAGTTTGACCTTGAAGAGATTTTTAATCGATTTTTATCAATATCTTTTACCAATGTAATTGTTAACAAAATTAGGCTTTGTACGACTAATCAGAACAGTTCAATGAAAATAATCCCATAGCTTGTAATGGTTTATTAAATTTACTTTGTCCTACAGATGTTTAGTGCCCGAAAATTAGTAAAATTATTGCACTAAACATCTGCTGGACAAAATAAAACTAATAACTTATTCCAAACTATGAAATTATTTTCATTAAACTGTTCTGAATAGTCATACGAAGCCTTATTTGGTTAACATGGTAAAAGATATTGATAACAATCGATTAAAAAACTCTTCAAGGTCAAACTCACTACCCAGCCGTCTTAATCAGCAGGTTGAGCTGCCACACAACTCTTGCTAGTCCGAGATATCTGATACAAGACACGAGTGAAGACATCCGAATACATCTCTCAACAAACATCTGATTCAGGAGCGGATAGGGCGATGCCAACTAGGACGACAGGTCGGTCACTGGTTGGCGCTGGCGTCGGGGACGTCATTACAAATCAAAGTATTCTTGCGACACAGTATTTTCATGCGTTTTAATAAAAATTGATGTTGACATTTGGTTATTTACCGAAATTATGGATAATTATTAGATATTGTAGTATAATAATGATATTTTGATGTGTAATGAATGACGACTGTCAGTATGGTTTTTGTTTCAAAATCTCTCGAGAGAGCCGAGTCGCGTGCATGTAGCATTGGCAAATCGCAATATCTTCTTATTTTCAAACATTTAATAATACTAGAGTAAAATATAGATATATCTAAACAGAAAGTACATATTATGCCTGTCAAAATCATGTTTCGCGCGTTTTAGTTTTGACTTTTGAGTTGACGTGTTGCGGAGGTAGCGCCATCTAATCGGGAGAAAGTTTGGCCAGTTCTCTATTGTTGATAATGATGGAAATTTAGTTGAGCGAGCGAAGCGAGCGTCTCCTTTTGGCTCTTTTGGCACGGACCTCTGTTTTTTTTGTTTTTTTTGTCTTTTCTGTTACCTGAGGGTATACAGGTCAGAGTTTTTCTTCGATCGAGCTGAAATTTTGCACACATGTGGAGACAACCTTTTCTGTTTGTAGACCCTAATTTTTTTGAAATCCATTGATTGGTTCGATGAAGGTCCGATGAAGTATGCTAACAGTCTCGTCAGTCGTCATCTACCTTTAGTTAAGGCGAGCTTTGATTTCATTGATTGAGCGAGCGAAGCGAGAGTCTCCTTTTGGCTCTTTTGGCACGGACCTCTGTTTTTTTTTTTTTTTTTTTTTTTTTGTCTTTTCTGTTACCTGAGGGTATTCAGGTCAGAGTTTTTCTTCGATCGAGCTGAAATTTTGCACACATGTGGAGACAACCTTTTCTGTTTGCAGACCCTAATTTTTTTGAAATCCATTGATTGGTTAAAATTTAAATAAACATCTCCTGATGGTAGGTTGAAAAATGAAACTGGTCTTCGATAAATCTGATCAAATCATATTTTGGCTATACAGGTCAGAGTTTTTCTTTGATCGAGCTGAAATGTTGTACACATGTAAAACCAACCTTCTCTGTTTGCATACCATATTTTTTTTGAAATCCATTTATTGGTTAAAATTTAAATAAATATCTCCTGAGAGGCTGAAAAATGAAAACGGTCTTCGATAATTCTGATCAAACTCATATTTTGCATGATCATTAAGACCAATATTGTCTCTTATTTTACAAAATTTCATCCCAATCAGTTAAGAACGTATGAAGTTATTTACATTTTTAATATCTGTCAGTAATGAAGTATCGAAATGCTTCAAATGCTTTCCAGTGCCAATTGAAAATTGATTCTGATTTGCTTTATGAACCAGGTGCTTAGATTGTATTTTAAAGTTTCGATGAAAATCATACACTTTTAAGTTGATATCATAATCAATTCAATATGGATGTATATGTTTTCTGTGCGTTGTGTACGCATTTCCGGTTCGAGAATTTGCACGTACCCGTGCTCGCTCATCAACGCGTTACACTGAGCGTTTTCCTAGTAATCTCTCATTTCTGGATGGTATTAGGAACTATAGGAAGGAATTGAACTTGAGAAATAAAAACGCACAATCCGACTTAGATTCGAACCCAGTTCCCTCGGGCTCGTCCAGATTGCCTCGGCGAGACGGAGATCCCTGACATAACGCAGTACACCCGGGTACACACATATTAACGTGACATTTTGTTGAGTTACATTGCAGTGATATACGACTTCATAAGATGCGGATCGAGGACCCCTATTGGGTGACCTACAACCCCCATCGCTCGTGATTGCAAGATAAAACACAATCCTGAAGATCACAGCTTGAAGACTGACCTAATTGTGGTAATAGAACAATGGAGAAGAACCATGGAGTGCATGTAACCATGAGGCATCTGTAAAGATGGAGTCATTGTATGTAACCATGAAGTACTATAATATGTTGGTACATGGAATCCAAATAATCAGAGCCAGTTGTTTGTGGTGATAAAAAAAGCCAAAATTCGTTTTCAACATTCTGAAAGTGGTGAATTGGTGGTGATAATTATGTTAATTTTCGCGATTGGTGGTGAAATTGGAAAAAAATGATTTCTGTAAGAATAAGTGTGAAATATGACGCGCGAGCGAGCGGCAATACTACCAAACCCCCTCTCACTAGCAAGACTCGGCGCGTGCGCATGCGCATCCCCTGTTCAAGGTCATGTAGATGCGTCATTCCATGCTCAGCAGCCAACCAGCTGGCACCCCCATACACTCTTTGGCTGGCACTGACAGCTAGCTTACGAAGAAAACAGTGTGATTCTTTCTATTTCGTGGTATTTAAGACACAGATCGAGGAAATTTTCGTAAAATATATACTCGGAAACGGGAAATGTTGCAAAACACGTAGATTTGGGACAAAATCGCGAGAATTCGTCAATATCGCGACAAAACACAAATTTCGCGAAAATTCGCGAGAAAAAGATACATATATTTGGAATCAGGAGTGTGTGAAACGCAAAGATATGACAGAAAATTCATGTTTCTAAACATTTCGCGTTTATCGCGCAAACCATAAACAACTGGCCCTGCAAATAATCAATGGAGTAGTCATTGACCTGTCTCCATTGTAACAAATAAACTCTATGATGTAAAAATGTTTCAGTAATTTTACATTCTCCAACAGATGTAGCCGCGTGGGACACGGAGCAAGTTGGTTCAGGCAGGAACGCTCTTCACTCCGGATGTCCCGGGTTCGATTACCGCGGTCGTCTTTCTGACTCAGGTTTTTACTCGTGGTTTAACTCAATCGAGAGCCAAATTCTAAGAAGGTTACCTACAATTAGACCACGGTCGCCTCCTTCCCGCCAACAAATCCTTCAACATCGTCATTCATACGGCGCAATTATCTAAGATGCAGAACAGTGCGACGTTTAAGGGTTAAAAGTCCATGGTTTAACAGCACTTGAAAAACTTACTTGGGTCACATCAAATACTGCGGTCACCTCACTGTTCACCTCACTAAAATATTAAGTAATAAACCAAACTGATATAAAATCTTATTTACATTATCTGATAAGAAGCTAAGGCTAGCAGCTGGCCGTCATAAAAAAAACATTATTTAAACTGGAAAATGTCGCAATTGTCATCTACTGAACACTTTTACTCTTTATGATTTCAAATTAACGTCCTTGAAAAGCTGTACCTATACTTTGCATTTTAATCTTCACGAATGTGCGTAAATTACTTTCAACACGCTATGTGTATGATAAAACACAAATTAAATGTTAACTAATTAAATAGTAACGTATATAATAAATCTAAGCTCTAATCCTGATTGAAAACAGTTTTTAAAACGCAATTCTTCTCCACACCAGAGAAATACCTGTGCAAGTTTCCACTCACTTAAACAACACTCACCAGCTCTACAGTCGCGAACGTAACAACTTAAAATACACTTATTAATTACTAATAAGTAATTGAATTTCGTTACGAATGGTAGTTTGACGTTATTTGCGGATGATACTACTCATTTTTTAAGTAATGAGATGGAATGTTCGTCCCATGGCAATGCTTCTGTTTCTAGTCGTAATAATACATTAGCGGTGGAACATCTTGCATCCTGGGTTGAAAGTAATAACTTGTGTTTAAATATGTCTAAAACGGTTCTATTGGAATTTCAACCTAATAGAAGTACCCATGATCTGACTTGTCCTTTGATTTATTTATATAATAAAAGTTTAGTTACAAAGAGTTCTACAAAATATCTGGGTATCACATTGGATAGTAAATTGAATTGGGAAGAACACATTAAAGATGTTGGGAGTAAAATTGCGTCCGGGTGTTTCCTCATTAAACGAATTTTGAGTATTAGTAATTTCACAACCGCAAAATTAATTTATTATTCTTATATTCATTCCAGGCTAACTTATGGAGTTATATTATGGGGACATTCATCTCGTATTAAGAGACTATTCATTCTACAAAAGAGATCTATTAGATATTTGGCAGACGCTAAATATGACCCTTGTACAGCAGGTGTGTTTTATAAGGACTCTTGTAGACCATTATTTAAACGGTTTAATATTATGACTCTGCCTTGTATCTATATTTTTTATGTTATTATGTACGTTATTGAAAATAAGCATTTGACAATTGAGGGCAATGAAGTTCATTCGCATTTTACTAGAAATAATAAGGACCTAAGAACATCAGTAGTTAATTCAAAATATAATAAACAGTGTCCTTTATCTGTTGGTGTTATGTTTTATAATAAGTTAAGTGTACATTTAAAGAGTAAAATTGATTACGATAGGTTACATATTTTTAAATATAATTTAAAAATGTTTCTTATTAAAAATTGTTTTTATTCCACTGATGAGTTTTTGACATTTGATCAAAATGATCATATTTAGTGTATAAGGCTTAATATGGTATTTTGTTAAGAATTAATATTAACATTATTTGATTTCTTGTGTTCCCTGTTTTTATCGGGTATATGTAAAATATATTGTATCTTTGACGATGTCATATATCATTGTATATGGTCAATTGACAAATAAAGAATCTGAATCTGAATCTGAATCTAAGAAAACTCTGTGTATAGCGCTGATAAAAAATCATTCGTTTTGCTTGCGAATTCATATTTAAGTGATAATTGCTTTTCTTTAACAACATTCGTCAAAGGAACTGTGATAATTTTGCCATTGAATTTTTTTGAATAAATTTGACGAAACAAACATCACAACAAACAAACACACATTCAAACAAGCACAAAAAAGGCCTTAAAATGTCAATTACTCGTGAATATCGTGTTTAATTGTCTGAAAATTGTCAATAACGCCTATATTGTTGGTCTCGATATACTCATGCAGAATTTGAAGTTGATTGGTCCAACGGTTCAATTTTTTATTTTCAACCAGAGGGTCTCGTTCAAAAACTATTACGGGACCGCTCTTATGAAATTATTAATGTGTGCAAAATTTCCGATTGTTTTGTTTGAACGGTTTGACCTAGGCATTGCCTACAAGAAAAGAAATGAGAAAGTGCCAAAAGAGTCGTAGTGACGCTCGCTTAATTATTTGTGCTCTATGATTCTATAACATGTATACAATGTAATAATAAATATATAATCATCAAACAAATTTAAAAATACATATACCTTTTTGCATTGCATGATTATACCAGTTTGGCAACACTGCAATATGCAATGTCATATAATTTGTCATGCAGGCCTCGCTTATCAACGCGTTACCTAGCAACCACATTGGCAATTAAAACGTGATTTCAACTCCAAGTCCTTGCTTTCTGTGACAAAGTCGTGAAATTCTCAGCGCTTCTCGGCCTTAGCAGTCAGCTTCGACTTGCAAGCGAGAGGTTTTTACAACTCGCCGAATTGAAACTTTATTTGACCACTGGGCTCTTTTATACCACATTCACACCCTTGGTAAATCGCAGTCTTCGTTCAGACGCCATCGGATTTAGTTCAAGAAACAAACGCCCCTTGTGAAGTGTAGAAGTATTGTTGTGAACTCTCAAACCTTCAAGTGCGTAGGAACTAACGGGGGGATTGGGATTAACAATGGCGGGAAATACGATTTCATACGAAGACAATGGGGAGACTAGCCCCCCCCCCCCCCCCCATGCGGGTCCGGGGCGATTTTGAAATTGCAGCATTTCTACACGATTTGATGTTATTTAAGTTTATTTTTGTCTTGACACGTAAAGCGATAAAATCATAGGGTGATGAATTGAATCAGTGGAGGGAGGGGGGGAGGGCATTGCCAACCACTTCCTACGCGACTTTCGCCCTACAGTTCTTATAAACAAAAGGTGCTCGAAACTTGATTAAACCAGCATTTTGGCACTAATTATAAACACGACTTTTTTCACGTGACTTTCAACTCTTTTAACAAACATCGCAAACATTTTATTTTAATTGAAGACATTAAATACAATCTGTCAATGCTTGGACAAAAAATAATTAGAGCGCCAATTAATTTTATTTCACACTTTAATTCAAAATGTCCTGCTAATTATATCATTAACAATAACCAAAGAAGTTCGTATTTTAATTGAGTTGTGTTTTTCGCTGTTAAAACGACCACAACTTGAATGCAACCTCAACAGCAAATAACGGAAATTGCATCTTGTAATCGATCTCTAACTCTCAATCTTCCCGCTAAAGATCTGAGTAATCTCTCCCCTTCGCGCTGTAATACCTTCTCTTAATTAAAGATTTTATTTCTATGTTATTTTAAGACCTTGACTTTAAACAATTTTCCAAGTCAAACAAGCAGCTTTGGAAACCCTTTCATTCCAGTTATTATAAGTTAAACAGAGTACAAAATGTTCTTTTGACTAAATTTATTAAAATATATGAACGGTAGATTCCTTTATAATTCTTTGATTCAATATTCTGCTTTTGAAAGTTATTAATAAGTAATTCCTTGAATCGGTTTAATTCAATTACGAGAACTTGTTAAGAATTTCCACTTGACTCGGAATTCCCGAATCTTTTCACCCCAGTTCTTCTGATTTCAATTAGGTTATAAAAAACAGTTGATGGGGTTGATATTGATAAAGCGGCCGCCGATTTGCTCCTAGTTTGTTTTAGCGTGACGTGAGGGGCGGGGGAGGGGGTGAAAGGTGCGGGTGAAAGGCTCTTGCTTGCTATTCATGTAGAACCAACAGAGAGCGCTGCTGTCTCCTCTATATTCCCATTAATCGTAATGCTTTACGGAAACCGTCCTGCGTTGCCCTGGCAACCTGTGAAACCCCGACACTGATAAATGATATTTGGAGCCTATGAACCCATTCAGAACAATTCTAAGATCGAGAAATATAGACAGGAGGCCTCTGGAGGTTCACTTCAAATACATCTTTATCTTCATGCTATTTGCACGTCTGATAGTCAAGTCAAGTTACTTATATCAGAGGAAAGTCAGCGGAGCCAAGAGACCAAATGTAGGAACATTCAAAGACACCTTATCTTCTAGTCGTCTACGAATATCAAGAATACATTTCCCAACTGACTTAGCAACAATCTGAAACTCTTCTGCATTTCACAAAGGAGTTTGTGCCGTCTCTGTTGAAGATGACAAAATGTTTCGAGCATGATTCCGATTCGGCGTGATTTATTGTTGTGTCGAAGTGGCGAGTTCGACAACCCTTTTAGCCGAGCCGAGTTGACAGCGCGACGGTCGAGATCCTCGCAACTGTTGATCGCAGACGCTCGCCTCGCCGCTGCGACAAGAATTCCCCCAAGATAACTGTGTTATGAACACGGCGGGAAGGAAATTCACGCCTCGGTTGACCCCTGCGATGAGACAAATTAATCCGTTGATTACTTGAAGACGTTTCAGTATAAATCAAGAGAAGAGTTGGAAAAAACTTCTTGAGGAAAGTCTTAAGGTTATAAATTAAAGTAAATCTCGAAGTTGCTCCGCCAGTTGTTGTGATTAACATACAGGGATCAAGCAAGCTGGCTCAGGCGTAAAGCTGCGAAGTCTCAGATACCGACCATCCAAGTAGTTTTCTCATACGAGAGTAAAATGCTGTAGTGCTACGCTCTGCCACCATGTAGTGCTACGCTCTGCCACCATGTAGTGCTACGCTATGTCGCCATGTAGTGCTACGCTCTGCCACCATGTAGTGCTACGCTATGTCACCATGTAGTGCTACGCTATGTCACCATGTAGTGCTACGCTCTGCACCATGTAGTGCTACGCTCTGCCCCATGTAGTGCTACGCTATGCCACCATGTAGTGCTACGCTCTGTCACCATGTAGTGCTACGCTATGCCACCATGTAGTGCTACGCTCTGCACCATGTAGTGCTACGCTATGTCACCATGTAGTGCTACGCTCTGCCACCATGTAGTGCTACGCTCTGCCACCATGTAGTGCTACGCTATGTCGCCATGTAGTGCTACGCTCTGTCACCATGTAGTGCTACGCTATGTCACCATGTAGTGCTACGCTATGTCACCATGTAGTGCTACGCTCTGCACCATGTAGTGCTACGCTCTGCCCCATGTAGTGCTACGCTATGCCACCATGTAGTGCTACGCTCTGTCACCATGTAGTGCTACGCTATGCCACCATGTAGTGCTACGCTCTGCACCATGTAGTGCTACGCTATGTCACCATGTAGTGCTACGCTCTGCACCATGTAGTGCTACGCTCTGCCCCATGTAGTGCTACGCTATGCCACCATGTAGTGCTACGCTCTGTCACCATGTAGTGCTACACTATGTCACCCTGTTGTGTCGTCCGATGGATAACTATATTCTCTCGAGGCTGAAAGCATGCACATGGCGGGTTGCAAGCAAGTTTTACAAGCAACTAGAAGCATCGGGCTTAATAGTCTTACCTCTCGCGAGTTAGAGGTGTCCGCGTCTAATGAAGACGTAACGCTATCTTATTACACACTGGTTATTTGACAGCGAGTACAGAGTCCGAGCCGGCGTCCGCGGCGACGCCGTTGACCCAAATTGCGTCCCGCCGCAAGTCAAGTATTAGAAACCCCCGCCGATCTGGGCAGCGGGGCTAAACGGCGGCAACAAGGAGATTAGATCACGTGGTCGGGGACGTCTCGCAGCAAAGCGACGAAGCATCTTTCCTACACAGCATCCGACGCCCCCCCCCCCCCCCCCCTCCCCGCCACAGCCACCGCGAGCGTCGCGACGCCGGCACGTTCCGCAATGCGGAAACACACACACGACGTCGAGCCGACCCAATCTCGAAACAAATGAAACCCATTCCACCCCCCCCCCCTCCCCCCCCCCCCGCTAACACACCACAACCAAATGAAACAAAACACGTAGGCCGTATGATTGTTATGTATGACAAGATGAAAATTCACGCGGTCTTCATAAAATATTATCAGTTCCTATACAAAAGTGTCTCTGCTGTATATAGCTTTAGCTGTTTTCACTGTTTGAGTTATAGGCTGTTGGCTGTTTGCTGAATTTGCAGCCTATTCGCATGCAAAACACTGCGGCAATGTTTCGGGAACCGAACTCGGAGCGGAGCGCTGACTAAACGAATAACTTCAAAGTAATTTTATGAAAATTCAAATCTTCCGGCGGGCTTTGTTTTCTGTTCGTCGCTGCTTTCACCTGAGTGTGAAATAGCTCCTGGATTTCCCGTCATAAAACAGCGCAGATTATATTGCCAATCCAAGGCGGGATCAACGGCGCCCGGCAAAGCCGCTATGCACTAACGATAAGCACAATAAATATCCGTTAGCCTCTAATAACCCAGAACATTGATATAAATGACCTGAAGCAGAGCTATTGGATTATCGAGAGGGATTGAAGGAAGTGCATCGAAGAGAAAGTTTGCAGTCGGAAATAATTCGGTTAATTCGATGCAGTGAGAACTCAGTAAATAGTTCCAAGCACCTGCTTTCGTTTCCGTACATTGGACTGAAGTTCGCGCGTGATTGGAGAAGGTTATCGATTACGCAAGAGAACAAGGTATATTTCTCCAGGAGTGAGGGGTTGGGGGGGGGGGGGGGATGACCAGAAGATCGGGATAGAGAGGTAGATCCAGGGGATGAGAATGAATGAGGCTATTTTTTACGATAAAACCAATTTGGGGAAATAAAACGTGGTGGTTTATCTGAGACGTGGGAACACTATCAGCTAGCAGGTGAGGAGATGTGCACTTTTATCAAACAAACTTTACAATTTAATGTACTATTAAAATGCGCGGTAAATTCTGGCTCTATTGCTTATGATAATTTTGCTCGAGTTTTGAAATGAAATGATCTCTGGGGTAAATATCAGTTTTCTCAAAGAACTTTTACCGACTATTTCCACCAGCTGAAAGCTGAGAGCGTCAAGAGATTTATGTACAATATTGACTCGCTGTGATTGCGATCGGTCAGAATTGAGCTATTTTGAAATTCAATTGAAGCGTCGAACGAACATCTCACCGAGCACAAATCAGCTTTGCGTTCGAAATGCTATTTTGCAAACCGAGATTGCACAGCTTGATGCTGCACAGAGATTTGAGTAATGAGAAAAAGCGAGCACGGGTTTATTTTGTCGACTGATAAAAATGTTGTTTAGAATCACAGCTTATCTATCATCCATTATTTCTCATTTTGTACGTAAATTTCCACAAGATTGTTCTCAACCGAATCCAGTTCAACATCTAATTAGAGCGCATCTGTTCATAGCACTCACCGAAAAAAGTAATAATAAAAAACGTTAATATATATCTGAAAAAAAGTTGAGAAAATTACAGCTGCCATTTGTCAGGAAATGATCGCACGGCTTTGCACCACAGATTCAAAAAATCGATAGGTTTAACATTAAAAAACAACACGTCCTGCCTGGTGCTTTAATTAATTCGGCATGACTGATGGTTGGGGTTAGATATACCCTATTAATCTTCATCGAATCGTACGTCGGACACCGTGAATGACTTGGTCGTTTTGTGATGCGAATCCTGCGACTGGCTTTTAGAATGCGGCTTCTATCGATTGTGACAAAGTGAATGTGCCAATTATCCTGAAAGTATGAGATGTGGTGTGCATTTTATCTTGCAGTATAGATTTGAATCAATATGCTGATTAAGTGGAAATGCAGCATTTATCTGATATCTACATCATCTGCTATTTGCTTTTTACCATTAAAAATATTTAGAGCGCGCTTTTAATTTAGTGGTTAAAAGGATTTTGAAAGCATTTAGAATCACTTAGAGGAGATTCTAAAATACGCAGGGAAACGCTGTCGATGATTTTTCCGATTGTATTTCTGGCATGCAGAGTAAATAAGAATCTATGGAGGGGCCCAATCGAGTACTAATTGAGCCCGGCCCTCGCGCCAATGGCTGATCATTATTTACAGCTCGCTTTTTCACCCAATCGACCAATGCCACTGAGCACCGGCATAGAATGGATGGATTCGGATTGCAATTAGCCCAACCAGTTGAGTGATTCCAGACTAGAATCAGAGGCCCAGTTTCGTTCTTTTGTGCCTCAAAGTAAAGCATGATTGTCACCATCGCTGTACTTCAAAAGAGATTAAAAAACAAAGCATTTTGTTAAAAAGAGTATTGCTTTGACACAAATAGCTGCAACAAAGGTCAATTGATCTAATAAAAGGACAAAAATAATTAGTGTCTACTTTTATTTAGTTGGGTGTAAGCGATACATTAAAGATGTAGTTTGCCGATACAAATAGAACATGACACGTTTTCGAGTATTGTGTCATGAGTTACCATGCCATGCGTCAGATGAAGTTGGGAGATGGCAAAAAATACATTCAAACAGAAATAAAATGTAAATGTGTAGAGAATGTAGGTTTCTGTGGAAAACTTCCAAGGTGTCAGGATGATAGGAAGGGATGTGCGTTGTGAAAAATGTCCGACCGAACCGGGGCTCGAACCCGGAACCTCTCACTTGCCGAGCGAGAGCTCTACCAACTGACCTCATCAATGCGTTATGTCTAAATGTGTAAGTTTGCGTATTTGCATGATGACTTGCTTTTACATGCTACGGTTTATGGTCGTATTTGTGTTGCTATTTATATGTAGACAAAAAGCAACATTAGTCCGAAAGCTTTTATTAATAATTTTAAATTGTTGAGAAGACTCATGACAAAATTCTTGCATATATTTGAGATATGCAAACATTATTTTTATCAAATGTGCGAATTCAAAAATTACTTATTTGCTATTTAATTTATAGTTGTATTGACACCTTTGATGTAATGCTATTTCATCGTACATCATTATACTAGTATTTTACAGTTATTACAGATTCGTATTGTGGCAATATACTAGATTTTCGTATAATTCGATGGAAGTCAAGAAGTTTATTAAGACGATGCCGTGTTAGTACGTTGAATTCTGTGTCATGTGTTTTACTTTGCTATTCATGAGTGACGACTTGGAAAGTTATCTACTTAGGGAAGAGACTGATAGCAGACGTGACGGTAAAGTTCCCTCGGCGGTCGGAATACGTCGAGCTCTGGTGAATAGCTTGGTGAATAGCTGTATTCCATGAGAGATAGAGGATATCCTAAACCTATACATTTCACATTATATTCTTTAATTGTAGATTATAAAAGTGAAGCAATAATGGGCAATAAGAAATAGAAATACGTTTCTGGGGTCAATAATATACCTACCAATGTAAGACGTAAGAAAGTCTTACTTGAAAATTTGCTATCAAAGTATTAGCTTGGTGCAGATTTGAAGAGTTTGGAATAAACAATGTTCATTGAAATTTGTCGTTTTCGATGATGAAATATTTTGTTCTGAAGCGACTGCATTTTCCGACGAATGAAGATGGGGAAGTAAAGCGCCGCCTGCACGCAGAGAGTGGAACTTCCCTTGTAACTACACTTTATAGGGCAAACAGCCACTTAACTGCTAAATGTTGTAGATGTTGTCGAATAAATACGCCACTGCACTAAATGCAGTTGCACCAACATCATTGTACTTTTGAGTAACTTCCTTTCAGTGTTTTCTCACTATTCACTGGATTTCAACATTTCGACATTCTATTCCTATCTAATCTTGTGAACAAATTCTATACAAACTATACAAGAACATCGCTGAACGCGATCGCGTAACATTGGGGAACTAATAATCAATCCAAACTTTCTCTCATTGAACATCAAGCGGAAAAAAAACTTTAACCATTCATTGGATCGCGAAAGCATTCCATGAAAAAGTCTTTCAGGTTAACCTTTAGCAAAATGAAAAAAAGAGAAATATCACAAAAATAATCTTTCTAAAAGCAGAACTTTTCCATCTCAATTATTTTCCTTAAGATATCCACAATCCCAAATCTTACGTTAATGATTTATGATCTGTGAATGCTTGTAAAATGGTGAGAAGAGGTGTCTCAACCAAATATTCCTTTTACCAGTCTCACCTGATTCATCAATTATTCATACCACCACATCACAGGACCAATTAGCACGGCAAGCAGTTCGGTGAAGAAGTGTGATGTCTTTTATTATTCATGCTGCGTCGTTAGCAGAGCTTCGAGTACCCGAAGCGAAGGCGCTCACTCCTAGAAACACACGTGTATCGAAAACCCACGCGCACTAATACACCGCAGTGGTCTGATTAACTCATAGAGAACGATATCGGACAAAATGAAAGCTTCGAAAGGAAAGGAAACGTCGTGAGTCAATATCACAAAAGTCTTTTAGACTATTGGGAAAACGATGATGGTAACAGAGAAATGCTACAAAGAGACGAAGGATTCAAAAGGATGTTTGAAAGGTCTGAATAGAGAAAATTACAGGATTTGTAATGGATTAGACGTTGAGAGTCCTTGCTTTATATACATCTCTTCTCTTAAGATCACTACGTATGTAATCCTGCCAGATGCCTTTGTCGGTAGTTGCTAGAATTCACCTTTTTTTAACAGGAAAATGGATGCCATTTTTGTTTATTTTCCCGTATTTCATTGCTACGAACCTTTTAATGTGAGCGGTTAGACTTTCAGTAGAATGCGGGGCTGCGGGGCACAAGAATGAAGTTATTCAAGGCAGTAGGCGGTTATTTAAGGCTTTGTAGCGCAATCAACATATTTTTGGAATTGATGGCATTGGATGATGCGTCTGATGGTTTGGAATTGGATATGTGGTGCGCAATTCCATCCACAATTTTACAAACTGTATGTATATGTAGCAATATTGTTATGAATGTCGGAAAATGACGATGCTTGCGGCACAACACCGGAATGTGACATTAATATAAAAGCTTTGTAGTCTATCTATATCAACATTTTATTGATCTCAAAAACACTCACTGACCAATGTCCAACCGTTCATTCCCTTCCAATTTATATTTACAAACGTTTGCGTTGAGTGAGCGAAGCGAGCGTCTCCTTTCTGGCGCTTTTGGCATGGACCTTCCTTTTTATGTTTTTTTTGCCGTACTGTTATACAGGCCGCACCGTTTCTCCGATAGAACTGGAATTTTGCGCACTTGTACGGACTATCTCTGGGCGTTGCAGACACTATTTTTTTTGGAAAAAATATGGTTCCCAAATCGGTTTAAAGGGTTGAACCAAATAGATCGGTTCAAGTTTTCAAAAATAAATATATTTCGATTGGTTGGTCCAATAAATTTGCAATTTTACAAATTCATTACGACCTTAATTGTCTCAAATCTTACAAAGTTTCAGCCAAATCCTCCGATTGGTTTAAGTTTAAATAATATCTTCTGATTGGTCGATAATCAAAATGTTCCGATTAAGTTCAAATTTTGCATGTTGATCAAGACCAACATTTTCTAAAATTGTACACATTTTAAGCCCAACCATTCAAGATTTTACATACTTATTGACATTTAATGAGTCTGAAATTGCTTTCAGAAGAGTTTGATTAAAAATTACTAAGTTCGTGGATCTCTTATTCAACTTTTTTAGAGTTTATGGATGAAAAGTTGTAATGAAAATCAGTAATGATGTAGTTTTATCTTTTATTGAGTGGATTGCGTTCGGTTGGAGATGTTGCGCGTATCGATGCTCGCTCATCAACGCGTTACACTGAGCGTTTTCCTAGTTATGTCTTAGTCATTTGTTACAATCGGAAGGACGTTACATCATGCAACGGCTTAGCTGTATCACATACATCGTATGAGGAGCAAGGCATTACCTGTTATTTCATCAGATTCAGAATAATGTAATGTTGTTAGGCTGAGCGTGTAAGTGGAATGTATGGCTGCATGGCACATACAGAAGAATAAGTAGAGTGTGGGACATTCCGCCACAGTTTAAGCGTGTCTTATGGCTCGAGGGCAAGCGATGTTCACTTTATGAAATCTCCGCCGTCTTTTCAGCGACCGTACGTTCAGCTTCACTACATTCAAGTTATTAGTGCCAGTAGAATGTGAGGCATTCCACCACAATCAATCACGATTCTGATTGGCTCGACTGGATCATCTGAAAGTGGTTCCATAAAAAAGCAGTTCACATTCTATGTAGAGTTCAGAGACGCAAAAACTTCGTCCGTTCAACTCCAAAAATATATATAAATGAAATATATTTCTCACTTGTCCGTGTTACACGGCCCGCCTCTTCGGTGCCGCGTGTTGTAATCGGTAGAGTTCGCCACATGCGAGTCCCAGTGCGTCATGGCCACACTGCCAACTGTTGTAGTTGAATCTACCCCCGCTGGTGGCCGTGTCATCCATCTTGTCCGAGCGCGACGATAAACTTGCCGTTGGCCTCCTGCCCAGCAACAGCCCTCCCGAGCCGACCGACACTCGAAATATCCTGAATCAGCATCGCGGCCGCAGTGGCAATTGATGAACTCTTATCTTTTCCAATATCGTAATGACTTTAATAACAGCCAAGCACAATCTAAATCACATGACGGCGGTGAGCTCATTTACTGAACATAAAGGCGCGCTCTGCGGCTGAGTTTTACGTTATGTGTTACGAAATTTAATGTGGTCGTTATCACTGGCGTCAGTAAGGTCTCTCAAAACCTATTTTAAAGTGGAAGAAAGTTTATCTGAGCTCTTTGAAAGGGAAAATCATTCTGAATGAAGAAGAACTAGGCATAGAGACTGAAAGATCTGACTCTTTACAATTTATGAACGAGTTTATAACTTTCACATTTTATAAATAATTAGGTGGTTCTGTTACTGCGTTCTCTTCAATCAATATAAAGAACACCGAAATATTCTCCGATTTCAATCTCAAACCAATGAAATCTCTAGAAGAATTCTTTAAGTTGATTTCGTCTGATATAAATTATTTATATCTTTTGGTTTTTGTGTCCATCAGCCCAAATTCCTGGAGCCAGTCGACCATTCGGATTCCTACAATTTGCAATCCTGCGTAGACTTGGCCAGATGGATTGTTTGCGACTGATTCATCGATTACTTGGAAGATTGTTTACTTGCAACAGTCGTTTAGCGCAGCACGAGTTCAAGTCTCCGTCAAGAAACTCGAGCCATTAATCTTCCGGGCGTCATTTCATTTCGTTTGTTTTCCTCGCGTTGGGCGACATCAAAGTCTGCTGATTCTCACCTCCAGCGAGAATATTCCATGACGTCACTGCGGTCACAAACAACCGACTCGCATTACGCGCTTGCGCAGTCTTGTGATTACATTCCACTCTAATTACACATCATTTTGGTATTAAATGCATATTGGTGTTTGACTTTTGTGTGAATTCAGGTTGTGAAAACCCAACTGCCCAACTGTACTAATATCTACTGATATCTGTACTAATTAGTACAGGTTGTGCAGTTTACTTTCTGGATTACGTATTTTTGTGAATCATGAAGTGGTTACAAACTTATTAAGCAGCACTTACAGATTACTCCTTTTATTTTCCACTTTATCTTTTCTGTCTAGGAACCAATTCATGCATTCTATAATTAAAACAAGTTAGCAAGATCTGAACGAATACAAACGTTGAAAACAATTGCAATTTTCAATAATTAGTACTTAAATGTAGATCTCAAAGAATATACTAAATATAGGTGCAACGTAAAGTTGTGATTTTACCAAAGTTAATATTACTTTTTTTTTGTATTTACCAAAAGCGTGTACAATATATTAATAGATATAAAGTCTGGATTTAGAGGAGTTACTAACTTGTACTGGCGTTTCTCATAAATAAAAACTAAATAAAAAAGTAAAAAAGAAGCCAGCAAAGCAAACGTCTCCTTTTGACTCTTGACTTTAATCTCTGATTTTCTGAAGGTGCATCGGAAGCCAAGCCGTTTCTCTGATCAAACTGAAGGGTTGCTAACTACATTCTTCTTCTTCTTCTTCTTCTTCTTCTTCTTCTTCTTCTTCTTCTTCTTCTTCTTCTTCTTCTTCTTCTTCTTCTTCTTCTTCTTCTTCTTCTTCTTCTTCTTCTTCTTCTTCTTTAAATGGCCTTGATTTGAATCATGTTGCTAGCAACCTGTAGACCACCTGTTTTAAAGTGGGTTTGAAGAAAATACTCAGGCATTGATGATTGAAAGTGTAAAAATATATTCAGATTGCTTGAAAAGTTAAAATGTTCCAAGCAGGTTGAAATTTTGCAAGGTCGTTAATACCAATAGTTTAACATATTATTACTAATGTTCAGTATAAAATCATTCAAGAACTTACATACTTATTGCAAATGTAAGCTTATTTGAAATAGTTATCCAAATTCATATACAAAAAGTAGTTTCATCGCTCCTTGATAGCGTGCAAATGATTGGGTTTTGGGGCAATAACATAATATAATGTAGGTAATAGTTTTACAGAATGTATTATCAGATCGTTTATGCTTTCATTTTCCTCATGTATATTCTGTGTGTTACGGGATCCGGTTCAAGGTGTTGCATGCACATACCGGTGCTCGCTTATCAACGCGTAACACATGGAGTTGCTTAATCTCCATTACAAACCACGGGAGAGGATGAGTTAAACTTATTAAAATATTATGTCACGGCTTTAAACAAGAATAGGCATAAGGAGAAGTCGCAAAGTTCGCTGAATGGAGGGATTGTCAGAGGTTTGAGAGTTTCTAGGATACATAGTTCCATTGTATGACATCTTCGCTAGTATCAAGTCTAGCTAAATTGCGTCCTGCAACTGTCCCTGTAGAGCGCTAAAACCTTTTCAAAATGGTTTGAGGTGTTCTTCCTTGATTTTTAAGGGACATGATAACAGCGCACACTCAATTTTGTCAATTGAAAATTTCTCTGATGTTTGTTTCTATGATCACTATAAACTCCCACCCCTCCGACAAAACTTCCATTCCGCGAACCTTTT